>OX103979.1:29102739-29271358 GCA_944470395.2 Schistosoma turkestanicum | reverse complement strand
GCCCACCAGTTTTCTCCAACCAACTCTGTCCTGAGCTTCTCTCTCCAGTTCTGTCCAATGTTTGTTCATTCCTCTCATATCTTTCTCTATTTCTCGGCGTAGTGTGTTCCTTGGCCTTCCTCTTTTCCTTTTGCCTTGAGGGTTCCATGTGAGGGCTTGTCTAGTGACGCAGTTGGGTGCTTTTCGTAGTGTATGTCCTATCCATTTCCACCGCTTCTTCCTGATTTCCTCCTCCATTGGAATCTGACTTGTTCTCTCCCACAGTTCGTTGTTGCTGATGGTGTCTGGCCAACGAATACGAAGTATTTTGCGTAGACAACTGTTAATAAACACTTGTATCTTCTGGATGATGGCTTTGGTAGTTCTCCATGTTTCCGCTCCATACAGTAGAACTGTCTTGACATTTGTATTGAAGATCCTGATTTTGGTTTTGGTTGAAAGTTGTTTGGAGTTCCAGATATTTTTCAACTGTAGAAATGCAGCCCTTGCTTTGTCAATCCGCGCCCTCACATCTGCGTCCGATCCACCTTTCTCGTCGATGATGCTGCCAAGATATGTGAAGGTGTTAACGTCCTCCAAGGTATCTCCATCAAGCGTGATTCGGTTGGTGCATGTTGTGTTGCATCGGAGAATTTTGCTTTTTCCTCTATGTATGTTGAGACCTACTGCTGCAGAGGCTGCTGCTACACTGGTCGTCTTCTCTTGCATTTGTTGTTGAGTGTGCGATAGAAGAGCCAGGTCATCTGCGAAGTCCAGATCGTCCAGCTGCGTCCTAACTGTCCAGTTGATACCGTGCTTCCCTCCAGATGTTGACGTCTTCATAATCCAGTCGATGACCAGGAGAAAGAGAAAGGGTGAGAGTAAGCAACCTTGCCTGACACCGGTCTTCACCTCAAAAGAGTCTGTCAGCTGACCTCCGTGTACGATTTTGCAGTTGAATCCATCATAAGAATTCCGTATGATGTTGACTATTTTCTCAGGCACACCGTAGTGTCGAAGAAGCCTCCACAGTGTTTTCCTATCCACGCTATCGAATGCTTTCTCGTAGTCGATAAAGTTGATGTAGAGTGGTGAGTTCCATTCAATTGATTGTTCCACAATGATCCGTAATGTAGCAATTTGGTCAGTACACGATCGATCCTTACGAAATCCAGCCTGTTGATCTCGAAGTTGGGCGTCTACGAAGTCCTTCATTCTGTTTAACAATACTCTGTTGAAGACTTTGCCTGGTATTGAAAGAAGAGTGATGCCTCTGTAGTTTTCACACTTGCTGAGATCGCCTTTCTTTGGTATTTTGATCAGGTATCCTTCTTTCCAATCTGATGGTACTTGTTCCTCATCCCAAATCTTCTTGAAGAGAATGTGAAATATTTTCGCAGTTGCTTCCACATCTGCTTTCATTGCCTCTGCTGGAATGTTGTCTGGTCCTGCTGCTTTGCCGCTCTTGATTTGTCTGATGGCTATACTGATCTCCTCAATCGTAGGTGCGCCAATATTAATTGGGAGGTCCTTGGATGCTGCTTCGATGTTGGGTGGGTTCAGTGGAGCTGGTCGATTCAATAGTTCCTTAAAGTGCTCCACCCACCTATTTCGCTGTTCGTCAGTGTTGCTGATTACTTTGCCTTCCTTACTTTTCACTGGTCGTTCTGGTTTACGATAGTTTCCGGCGAGCTTCTTTGTAGTTTCGTACAATTGTCTCAAGTTTCCTTCTCTTGCAGCCTTTTCCGCCGTCATTGCTAGATAATCCACATATTTTCGTTTGTCATCTCTGATGCTCTTCTTCACTTCCCTGTTTGCTTCTGTGTATTCAGCTTGTGCCTTAACTTTCTCTGCTCTTGTTCGGCTGACATTGATAGCTGCCTTCTTGTTCCTCCTTTCTTGAATTTTTTCAAGAGTACCAACAGAGATCCATTCCTTGTGATGGTGCTTCTTGCGACCAAGGACCTCCTGACATGTTGAAGTGATTGCCTCCTTAATCCCTTTCCAATTGTTCTCCAATGTTGCTTCCTCTCCATTGAGTAGATCCTGAAAGGCCTGGAACCTATTGGTGAGGGCTATCTTGAATTCGTTGAGTTTTACGGTATCCCGAAGAAAGGCCGTATTAAACTTCTGTGATGTTGTCTGCCCCGCTGTCCAGTGCTTCTTTAGCTTCAATCTCATTTTGGCGATCAGCAAGTGGTGATCTGAAGCTATATCAGCTCCTCTCTTGGTTCTCACATCCTCCATGGTCCTTCTGAACTTTTTGTTGATACAGATATGGTCAATTTGGTTTTGAGTAGTGTGGTCCGGTGAAATCCATGTGGCTTTGTGAATGCGTTTGTGCGGGAATATTGTGCCACCGATGACCAGTTTGTTGAAGGCACATAGGTTTGCAAATCTCTCACCGTTTTCGTTCCTTTCTCCCAGTCCATGTCGTCCCATGATGTCTTCATATCCAGTGTTGTCCATTCCAACCTTGGCATTCAGGTCTCCCATAAGAATCGTCAAATCCTTTGGTGAACATTTCTCGACGACTGACTGCAGCCTTTCGTAGAATTGATCTTTAACGTCGTCATTGTAGTCATTGGTAGGTGCATAACATTGGATGACGTTCATTGTAATGTCCTGTTTCTTTGTTTTGAAGGATGCTTTAATGATCCTGGGTCCATGAGATTCCCATCCTATCAGTGCCTTTTGTGCTTGTTTGGACAGCATCAGTGCAACTCCTTGTGTATGTGAAGCATTTTCCTCTTCATGACCAGAGTATAACAGCAGTTCCCCTGAAGCAAGTCTCAGTTGTCCTACCTGTGTCCAATGTGTTTCACTGATGCCGAGCACCTCGAGGTTGTATCTTTTCATTTCTGCCGCAACTTGAAATAGTCTTCCAGTCTCCCACAATGTACGAACGTTCCATGTACCTAAAAAAATGGTTGCTCTAGTTGTCAGAAGAGGCATCGGCCCCGTGACTTCCGAGGGGACTCGGCTTTCATCACGAGACGTCATAATTCTTCTTCCAACTCCCAGGGCAGAGTTAAAATGGTTTGAATTATTTTTTCTGGTTAGCGTTTTTTTGGCAAGTTAGATTTCAACGGAATGGGGCCGCCAACCCCATGTCCAACCCTCCTCCTTTATCCGGGCTTGGGACCGGCAGTAGCCCCTAAGGTTCTACTGGCGGAGTTCTCACTTACATTAGGATTCCTAATACCAGTTTCCTTGATAAGTCGGAAAAGGTGTCTACTGTTGCCAATCGCCGCTGCTTTTTCCATCGCTTTTGCTTTCGCCGCCCACCACTGTTCACGGTCGTTGCGCAGGCTTTTTATCAGTCTGCGCTTAAGCTGACTTCGTTCTTCATTATGTTCAGAGCCAGGTGGGATGAGTTTTCGGGTATCCATCAGATCGGTGGATGCTACTGAGATCCACGGCTTCATTCTAGCCTTATGGTCAATCTTACTAGCAGATATCACTGCTGTTTCCACAGCCTTTTTGATATCATTCCATCCTGCTTCCGGATGGGAATCGCTTAAATGGTCGCCCAACTGTCTTTCTAGTTGTTCCTGAAATATATTCTTCGACTTATTATCATTAAGTAAAACCCTAAGAGGCTTTCTTACGGTGTCTTTCCCACGCCCAGTAAGCTTCAAACAAATATGCGCTCGCACTAGGGCATGATCTGAATCCAAACATGTGCCCCAGAACGAGCGACAGTCCTCTATCGAACCCCTCCATCGGTGGCTGATGGCGATGTGATCTAGTTGAGTCCAACGTTGAGACGACTTCGGGGGTCGCCAGGTCAACAGATGCTTTTCCTTATGCCTAAAGTTAGTGTTTGCTAAGAATAGGCGGTTGTCTGAGCATACTTGCAACAGACGGTCACCATTGTCTGTTCTCTGAGCCGCGACACCATAACATCCACCTAGTTGTCTTTCATTTTCACTTAGTCTACCTACTTGAGCATTAAAGTCACGAGCCATTAATACTATATCAGAGCGCTTAGCTTTTTGGAGGATTTCCGTAAGCTTTCTGTAAAACTCATCTTTAACCTCGTCTGAACTGCAGTCAGTGGGGGCCATAGGCAGATACGATGAAGAGGCAACGGCGATTGTCCCTATCTTTCCGAGTCCTTACTGTCCCGTTTAGTCGGACAGCGCACAAGCGACTATCTACTGGGATCCAGTCAAGGAGAGATTGTTCAGCTCTACGACTCAATGCTATACCTACGCCAGCAAGACCCCTGGAAGCAGCATTCGGGCTAACGGATACACGAAGTGTAAATCGAGCTGCTTCTTTATTTTGACAAGGTGAAATCAGATTAATAATTTTACTAGGATCCTGTATGCGCGTTTCCGAGACGCAGCATACATCGATGGCACGAGTATCTAAAGTCCTAGCTAAGGATGCCTGTTGCCCTATTTGACAATTTCTGTGTTATTCGTCGGCGGTCGATACTTACATTATACTCCACAACAAAGGGATGATAAATTCAAGGCATTGTCGGGAGGGTGGTTACTTTTTTAAAGAAAGTAGATCAGTCGACGACTATATTGTAGACTTAGATTGACTAAGATGAACAATGAAATCGTTAAACATGTTTATCGTTTGACAACGTTGATATGTTTTAGAATCTGAGTTGGAAGTGAATTTAAAACATATGAATTCAAATGATTAGATTAAAATATAATATTCAATGCGCTAATTTAATGAACGACTAGTTCAACGAAAAAGGCGGCAGTTATTGAAATATTTTTAAATCGGTGGTTGAAAGCTGTTAGAAAACAGCCTAAATTTGATAACAATTGTATAAATCATTCCAAAAATTTTCTAACCTTTAAACATTATTAACTAATCTCATTATTTTTTTTGGTAACAATATATTTTCATTCTCGTAACATTTTTGTAGGATTGTGACTAGTCAGTTTGTTGGGGATGTTAGATCCCCAAAATTCGCATGATAATGCCGTATTTTGGTTTTTACGTTTCGCCAGCAGGGGCTGATCAAATGACCTTGAGATTTCAATTCCCACCAGGAAAATCAATGGCTGTGATTGGCTACAGTGTATTTTAGTATGCTATTTTCTTAACTGTCTCAAGGACGTTGTTATGTTGTATAAATAAACGAGAGTTGTGTGCTTGATTGTACTGGATTGCTGGGTGGTTGTAGAATATACTTTCTACTCTTACCAAGACTTCTGTTTTCCCGTTTGGATTCAAGGTAGCCTTCCTGGAAGCTGGTAAAAGTCTCGTTCGCGTTTATCGACTAAGGTAAACTCGTAATAGCCTCAAGCATACTAAGTGACAAAACATATCAGTGGCGACGGGGATGGGATGTGCTGACTTCTCTACAGGTCTCAACGCAGCTCTAGAACAGCATCATTATCCTCTGCCAGTTCCAGCAGATCTGTTCACTATGCTGAATGGAGGAAAGTTCTTCGCAAAGCTTGACCTAGCTGATGCTTATTTGCAAGTGGAAGTCGATGAAGCATCTAAAGAACTGCTTACTATCAACACTCACCGCGGTTTGTTTCAATATAACCGTCTACCTTTTGGAGTTAAGACTGCGCCGTCTATCTTCCAACAACTAATGGATACAATCCTGTCAGATATCCCAGGGGTTGCAGCTTATCTCGATGATATCTTGATTGTTGCGAAGACGTTAGAACAGCTACGGGAACGCACGACATTGGTACTACAACGCATCAGTGACAATGGTTTCCGGTTACGCCCAGAAAAATGCCAGTTTCTATTGCAGTCGGTAAAGTATTTGGGATTCATCTTAGATGCCGACGGTCGCAGACCGGATCCTGAGAACATCCGAGCTATCAAACTGATGCCTACTCCCACTAATGTTTCCGAATTACGATCTTTTCTCGGTTTGATCAGTTATTATTCAGCTTTTGTTCCCTCGATGCATGATATTCGCGCTCCATTGAATTGTCTACTGCAGAAGCATAGCACATGGAACTGGACTAAAGAGTGTGACGCGGCTTTTGGTAAACTCAAGTCTATAATTAGCTCGGAATTGTTATTAACACACTACGATCCATCCATGCCGATCATCGTAGCAGCAGACGCTTCAGCATATGGCCTAGGTGCTGTTATTTCACATCAGTTTCCAGACGCGTCAGAAAAAGCCGTTATGCATGCATCCCGTACACTGACCCCAGCAGAAAAGAAGTATAGCCAGATAGAGAAAGAAGCTCTTGCCCTTGTGTTTGCTGTTCGCCGTCTCCATAAGTTTCTGTACGGTCGGAGATTCACGCTCCTCACAGATCACAAGCCTCTGTTAGCAATATTTGGTTCAAAGTCTGGCATTCCAGCCCATTCTGCAAATCGTCTCCAGCGATGGGCCTTGGTACTTTTGGGGTATGATTTCGAAATCCAATATCGACGCACTCTACAATTCGGTCAAGCAGACGCTTTGTCACGACTCATTAATGATCAAGTGGCGGCTGAGGAAAACATGGTGATCGCATCTCTGTCAGTAGAAGACCACGCAGAATGTGATCTGACAACCGCAGTTCGCGCATTACCGGTGTCTGCAACAGACATACAAAATGCTTCTAGAAACGACCCCATCATCAAGATGACGATGAAATATGTCACTAAAGGTTGGCCGTCGAAAAAGTTTGAAGGTGACATCAAGCAACTGTATCAGCGGCGGAATTCACTATGCATCGTGAACGATTGTCTCATGTTTGGTGAAAGAGTAGTGGTTCCAGCATCCCTTCGTGCAAAAGTGCTGAGACAGTTCCATCTTGGTCATCCTTGGATTAAACGAATGAAGTCCATAGCCAGGAGTTATGCATACTGGCCTCACATGGATCAACATGTCACAGCGTTGGTTGAAAAATGCATCCGGTGTCAGCAGGCGGCAAAGATGAATGCCAAAATTCCGCCGGTTTCATGGCCCAAACCTGAGCATCCTTGGTCCAGGATACATGTCGACTTCGCTGGCCCAATAAATGGAACTATGTATTTAATTGTCGTCGACGCCTTTTCTAAATGGCCGGAAATCAGCCCCGTTATGCCGCCCACTACAACTAAGACTATACAGCTCCTAACTGAAATTTTCTCACGAAATGGCATACCAGATGTGATCGTATCCGACAATGGCTCTCAATTCACCTCTTCCCAATTCCAGAATTTCTGTCAACGGCTAGCTATTAAACACTTACGCTCGCCACCATACCACCCGCAATCGAATGGGCAGGCGGAAAGGTTTGTGGATACGTTTAAAAGAGCACTGCTCAAGTCAAAAGGGGAGGGGACGCCAGCCGAAACGTTACAAAATTTCTTGTACGTCTATCGGACAACACCAAATGAATTGTTACCGGAGCAAAAGTCCCCAGCTGAAATCCTGATGGGAAGAAGATTGAAAACGATCCACAGCCTGATGCATCCGACTAATGCACCCTCATCAGTAAAGACAAAGCAGCAAAGACAATCCGCTTACGAAGTAGGATGCCCTGTGTTTGCCCGCGACTACAGAACGAACCATGGTCCTTGGGTAGAAGCGAGAGTGGTCAGAAGGGTTGGTCGAGTTATGTACGAAGTAGAGGTAGGAGGTGATAAATGGTCACGTCATCGCAATCAGATACGCAGACGGCTAGCCCCAGATCGCCCATCAAGAGCAGAAAGCCTTCCCCTTGACATCTTGCTTGATACCTTCAACCTACCGAGAGCCCCGCCACGAGAAGAAACTCAGCAGCAAGCTGTTCTTCGTTCCCGAAGGTATCCCCTCAGACAGCGGCGAACAATAGTCAAGATGCAAGTCGACCCCAGGAGAACAAGCTATTAAAAAGGGGAGGAGTGTTGGGGATGTTAGATCCCCAAAATTCGCATGATAATGCCGTATTTTGGTTTTTACGTTTCGCCAGCAGGGGCTGATCAAATGACCTTGAGATTTCAATTCCCACCAGGAAAATCAATGGCTGTGATTGGCTACAGTGTATTTTAGTATGCTATTTTCTTAACTGTCTCAAGGACGTTGTTATGTTGTATAAATAAACGAGAGTTGTGTGCTTGATTGTACTGGATTGCTGGGTGGTTGTAGAATATACTTTCTACTCTTACCAAGACTTCTGTTTTCCCGTTTGGATTCAAGGTAGCCTTCCTGGAAGCTGGTAAAAGTCTCGTTCGCGTTTATCGACTAAGGTAAACTCGTAATAGCCTCAAGCATACTAAGTGACAAAACATATCACAGTTATATAAGTTATTGTGCGTAACTTTTAAGTAATCATTTTTCACACCTATCTCTTTCCGGTTAAATGTAATCTTCCGGAAATATCACCCTCACTACTCTCATTAGTTCGTGGTACCAAACACCTCTATAACACCTAATGAGATTTAATGTAATAAAAACCAGATAAGCAACATAAAGGTGTAATATGATAACTGTCCAATTAAAATGAACGTATTTCAAATATTGAGATCCATTCAAATGCATTATTATGCGAATGGATCGAAGGCGGTTGTCAGGATAACCTGCTCTCACCTGCCACTTATCAATTCAGGTCATGTGCGCAGTCTTCAGAGAACTAATGCTCTCTATGCATGTTGCCACTGAGCTATCTAAGATTCTATTTTTTTTTCAGTAGTAGTTGTATGAACTGAGGTAAAGTAATTGTAGATTATTTAATTTGCATATATATTTTTTTTAGATTTTTCCTTCTCTAATACTGTTAAGAAATTTATGCAATCATCCAGATTTAGCTACAGGTGGTCCAAGAGATAGTTGTTTTTTAAATGAAGAATTTGAATCTGATAAACAAGGTATTGAAGATGTATGCTTATCTTATTCATGGTCACGATTTGGATGCCCACGAAGATCTAGTAAAATGTTAGTTGTTGCTTCACTTCTTAAAAATTGGTATGATCAAGGACATAAAGTTTTATTGTTTTCACAAAGTCGTCGGGTACGTTGATGTTTTTTTTTAAAAAGAACTTTACTACTTAATACGTTTAATGTTATATTTGTTAATATTACGCAATGATTGTTAAAGTTGAAATAAATAACTCGTCATTTAACATTAAATTTATCCGCGTTCATTGCTACTGAGTTGTTAACTCTAATAAAAGCACTTGCTCAATATGAAGATCTTCTTGTTTTTTGTATACTAGAGTTTTATGTTCAAATTACTGTGGTATGAATTTATTCTTAGAAAACGTTAGACATTAATCGCTTTTGAATCGCATAACATTTGGTCTATCTGTCAATTTTAACTTTTATCAACTACTAGATTTAAAATGTTTATTATTGACAAACGTACCTAATCCGTTTTATTGAATACCATATGTCTGTCCAAGTTTCTACGAAATCTGTATTTATCGACTCTTCTAATCAAACAGTAACATCAACAATCTCTGTTCAGTCTAAAGATTTTATTCCACTAGATCAGTAATGTATCGTTTCTAACAAGGATTCTTAACGCAGATATAATCTGGAGGTTTACTGCAAAAACGCGAAAGTGAATTCATTGTTGCGATAGCCCAACATTGTATTAACATTTCGTGCATTCGATTACACTGGAAAATTCGTCTTTACCTTCCTTATTGCTGAATCTCTTTACCACATAATAACCCGAGTTCAATCTATTCAACTTTTTCTCCTGCCGTAAACTAATTCTGCAGTCGTAAAAATCACGTGACGCATCTCATCTTATTTAGTTATCGCTTTTTTCTTGCTAGAATTCATTTTCAAAATTTTTTTATACGACATATTTTCATGCTTGGTGCATAAGTCCATTGCCTAAAGAAATTTTAGGTGTAATCTCTTAACATTTTGCATATATTACGTATGTTCTGTTGTTTTTCTGTCTCGTATATTATTGGTTATTTGTTTAGCTTTCGTTTCAGTTCATAGGCTTCATTTTTCAGTTTTTTTAAAAGCAGTTATCGAAAATAATTTTCCTCCCTATACTTTGCGATTTTTATTAGATGCTTACACTACTAGAACGTTTAGTACAACTGATGAAGTTTTCTTATCTTAGAATGGATGGAACTACTCCTATTAACCAACGTCATGAACTTATTCGGCGTTTTAATTATCGTTCATCATCAGATAGTGAGAAAATAGACAGGACATCAGATTATTTGGATATATTTGTATTCTTGTTAACTACACGTGTTGGTGGTTTAGGTGTGAATTTAACTTCAGCTAATAGAGTACTTATCTATGATCCAGACTGGAATCCTACTACTGATTTACAAGCTCGTGAAAGAGCATGGCGTATTGGACAATCACGTGATGTTGTTATTTATCGTTTGTTGACTAGTGGTACTATTGAAGAAAAAATATATCATAGGTAAGTATCATTAAATATGAAAAATAATATTTCTAGTTTATCACTGTACGTCTAACATTGAATAATTGTTTTTTAATTCTATTTGAATAGCAAAATGGTTATTATCATCAACTGTATAACTGAGGTGCATGTAGTTTTTAGTTCAGCAGACAAATTGTGTATCTAAAGTCATATAGTGACACTAGCTTTAAGAATTAACAGAAAAAACTTTAAAAGTCAAATAATTATTTTGCAGCTTTGCAATCTTACTATTGTTCGTAGTTAAGACCAGCTACTTTTTGCATAAAAAAGCCATATGCTTTACAGTTATGTTGTAAATTATCTGGTAAAAGTTTCTGCTAGCAGAGGTGTATAAAAACATGTGAGATAGAAACTTGTCTAACACCGTTCTTTAATTATGAACTGAATCACATCAACAAGTCCACTACATCAGTCTATGAAATGATTAACTGTGAGTTTTGGTCATATAAGTAAACTTTCCCTTACTTTTTTTCTCTTATGGTGTTTCATCATGTTATTGGTATTTATCGTTTGCTTTTTACGTTGTTTTATGAAGGATAAGAATTTGAAATGGTTAAAATGTTTGTCTACACTGATGTATACTTCTTAGGTTGTATATTTATTAGGGAACAATTTATTGTTATTGCAATCGATATTTTTGGTGTCATAGTTTTTTTGAAAAATAAAACTGACCATGTTATTTATTACTTTCAAAGAAAATTTTTTTTTCATAATTTGGCACTTATGTATCCTTTACTCCGCAATAATTTGTTTTGTTTTAATTTCAAAGAGATTAGCTAATTAATCAGTTTAGAAATTATTTGTAATTTTCTGGGTTTTTTTCGTTGATTTGATTTTTATGAAATAGACAAATATTCAAACAATTTCTTACTAATCGAATTCTTAAAAATCCACGTCAACAGCGTTTCTTCAAAACAAACGATCTTCAAGAATTATTAAATTTTAACGATGAATCGTATGTACAAATGCCAGAAACGGCTTTATATTTACAATCGGAAGGCATGGGACATACACTAACTAATTCGTTTACCGAGAACCGATTTGATAAACTTGCTAAAAAACTGAAAGATAATCCATTGCAAAGCAAATCATCACATTTACATGCGGAGATTAGTAGTGACAGTGATGTTGAAGATGATGATGATGATGATAATGAGAAGGTAGATTATGATACTGGAAAAGAAAAACAATTGAAAGCTTCTGTAAGTAACAATTTTACAAACACTTCATTGAATCCTGATGCAAAAGATAAACGTACAGAAGAGCTTCGTCAACTTGTTAAGGAAATAAGCCGTCGTATAGGAGAAGGGTGTTTAAAGGAGGACAATCCAGTAAAATTAGTTACTAAACAATCTAAAGAAATACCTTCGAATAAAAATACTGTAAGTCGTAAACGTAAATCTGATACTAAAGGAACACGGGTGGATGGAAAACGAATCAAGTTAGTAGCAAAACGGTGTAAGTATGATGTTGGTGAAGGCATGGATATCTCTATATCTCGAAATCAACTTGCTGAACCACTCAAAGGCAAAAGCAGTAATGTTGAAGATGATAATTTCATCCAAAATGTCTTATTCAGTGCTTGTTCAAGTAGAAATTATTCATCTAACGATAAACAAAACTACTCTACGCTTACTTCCTTTAAAGAGAAACGATCAAAGATAGATCAAGATATTCGTGATGAAGCAAGTCGAGTTGCAAACGAAGCTTTGAAAAATATTCAGAAATATCACATATCTCATAAAACAGAATGTAGAGAGTTATCTCAACGAAATAAAGGTAGGTGTTGTTAGGCATCTGAAAAGTTTAACCTAAAATGTATGCTTTGAGATGTTTACTTTTTTTCACATCTCTAAATGTCCTAACAGGAAGATGTGCTATCAGATTATTTGAAATGTATTGTGCTAGTTTATCACAGAGTTCTCAAGAACTTCCTCCTCCCATCTCATTATCTAAATCTTTCGAAGGGACAAATTATTGTTGTTTGGTTGTGACAAGTTAGGATAGTATGCTAATCGATACCGTCAGGAAGATGTAGTTATTTTGCATAAAATAAACAAATAAAAATTAGTGGTAGAAACATCAGAAAAGTAGAATTTTTAGATAAAGAATGGCAGGTAAATAAAAAATTTATGGGTGAGCATTCGGTCACTCTTGGCATACATACATTCTGTATGGATTGTCTTAGAGACAATATCGAGGCCATTCACATAAGATAAACATATACCAAAAGAGACTTATTAATTGAAATCGTAAACCGCGAAGGGAACCTTTAAACATGCAATACATGTGATGAAGTGTTAGCACTTGAAACGAACAGTACTAAATCGATATTCTGGAGCAAATGTCAACCCTGGGATGCAGGTGCATTCATCAGCCGATGAAATACACGTCCTGGATTTCACTATTAACCACCAATGGAACTCAAAATTACTAATTTAGATAAAAGGAGTGGAGTAGTACGTTATTTGAAATACTATAAAAGTTAATACATCTGTAGTTTTCAACTTCTGATTTCAACCGTTTTTGGGACCTCTACTAAGGTAAAAACGATAAACATTAAGTGACCTAAGTTGGGTTCAGTTTTGATCGTTTATTATAAAGTTACCTCCAGATTACCTAAGATAGTATGGTCAGCTGACAGAGAGTATAGTGCAGTTACCATCATTGATAAATAGTTTACAAAGTTATCAACTGATTTACTTGTTTCAAGATAAATTAAACCCACGCAGAATTGTACCAGGTTGTGTTGTCCATGACTGACTGGTTTACTATAATACTTTTTGCATTATAGAATTATGGAGATCGTCTTTTTACATAGAAATCATGAATGTTAGACCACCACTCTAGGTTTCTAATGATGATCTAACTATGATTCATTCATAATACTTTCGTTACACTTTTTTACTGTATTAGAAAAACCTTTAGTATCTGTCTCATGATTTTTCTTTTATCTCCCCCCTAGATAATACCGTAAAGGCAAGACATAGAAAATCTTTGAAAACTAAACATACGAATCATCACAATTCTCGTTCACCGTCTCATAGATCATCGATTTCTATTAGCAGTACACCGATACTTCCTCAAATAACTCAAATTATACAGCATGATAAATTTCTCGATGAAATGACTAATCCGAATCATGTTGATGTTTCGTTTGATCAACTGGCTGCAAATCGATTAGCAAACAAAGCTATTATTGCTTTAGAAGAAGAAGTCAAGCGTTGGCAGCAATCTAATTTCAGGTCTTTTTCTCAAACTACAGAAATGATTCAACATAGAGTAGTACTTTATCCTTTTGGTCAGGCTAAAAATCGTTTCCTTTGGAATCGAAATGAATCGACTAGTCGTGGTTATGTAAGTTTACATACAGTAATGGGATCTTTCAAAGTGGAATATTTAATCATGCTTATTCCATACTAATTAGAACTAAGAGTTAAAAAAAACTCTTTGAGTTAGGCTGTTCAAATGTTCTTATTTGTTTGTTATTCTATATTTTATAGCTAATAATTAGAGTAGAATACTTTTAATTAAAAAGACTCTAAATTAGGACAGTAACAGACTGACTTTTTAATTTTAGTACTCGTGTTTTCATCTTATGAATATACTAGTAACTTCAGTAATTATAAGTAATGCTGATACGTTGAGTGGGATAGTATAAATAAATATTGCCCTTATCTAATTATTCATAGTTTTCTGAGGATAGGTTGCGAATCACATTCGTAACACTTTAGATTCATTGGCTGTTTGCAGATTGTTAAATCAATTTAGGTAATTTCAGCACTTTATTTATGTACGCTGTATAGTCTCATCGTATCATTAATATTTGGATTCTATTTGGACAACAAACCATCATGTTGTAGATTTGACTCTCCAAGCACTTGTAACTAGTAACGATAACAAGTAAAAACATCTCACCAACGAGTTTTTCCATTATTTAAACAAAGCTTATGTTTATCTATAAGATTCTTGGCCGTTCTATTTTGAATAAGGCCTACTAAAAGCTGTTTAGATTACGTTAATTCATAAGAATTATATTGAAAAGTTTGAAATTACGAATTATTGATTTGAAATTAATCTAAATTCTAATAGTTGTAGACTAATTTATCAGTAGAAACAATATGGTTTAAAGGTGAATTTTCAAAGTAGATAAATCTCTGTCAGTTCACAAAATATTTTAGTATTGCCAACTTAAGGTAGTTTGATTCCAAATTCCTACTCATTGGGATATCACTAAGAATGGTAATTATTTTATTAATACAAAACTTTTTCGCACAATGTTCAATTTATTTGAAACTGTCAAGTCCAGCCTTGTTATTTGCATCTCCATATCCATAAGTCGTTCGAATGTGAAATGTCAAGTGAATATTAGATTATTTACATTATTCCACTCGTATATATTAGATTTATACAATTTTCAAGAAAATTTATTTATTCTAATTTTTAGATTCAACTTTTACAAGTATCAAATAACTTTGAAGGTTCAACTAAGAAAGCTTATTGTGAAAATTCAGCTAATTTACATGTTAGATTCAGTTCAGAATTACTTTTAAGTCTCATACGTTCGCGTAAAATCGTTCGACATAATCATTTACACAGTTCATCTAATTCAGAATCAGCTGATGCTATGTTATATCATTCAATGCAGCGTCTTTGTGCTGAACTTATTCGAACACTTAGTAGTTCGAACAATGTGACAAGTGAATATTTGTCAATACATTTTAAAGCTCTTTTGAACGAAAATAATGACTCTGCTACGTCAAATATTCACAATAACGCAAATACTGTACATAGAAGTATCACATCTCAACATTTTCGCTCTTTGCTCAAACAACTTGCTATAAGACATCGTGCAAAACGTAATAAATCTCAATCAGATTTCCCTTCGCGTGGTCGCTTAGATGATGTATGGACTTTGCGTGATAAATTTCAGTCTATTGCAAGTTATCTTTTAATAAATTTGGCAGCTGCGGAAAGATTAGATGAAGCAACAATGTGATACATTGACAAGAAGTTCTCATTACCACCTCATACTTTTGTCTAGTCTATTTTAATGCAGAATCTAATCTGCACATTTCAGACCTTTATTTTTGAAATACAGAATTAATAAAAATATGCCTTACTCTTACTGCAGTGTGGATATTAAAAATTGCGGATGAGTTTTCTGTCTGTCAAAGCAGAAAAACGATAGTCAAAATTGAATATTTTATGGTGCATTGTAGGACTTTCCCAGAAAATATCGGTATTCCGATCCAATCGCATATCCAAGTGACCAGACGGAGGCCAAACCAGAATATAGCATCAATCAACGAAGACATTGATCATTGGTCTGTCCTTTAGGTGTGTGCAGACAACCTGGTTGAAATCCGCGTGATTATCATGACCAATGGTTAGAGACCTTGGATGATATTGCTCGACATTGTAATGGTTATGGTGTAGGCGAGATACCTGTTTGCTAACCTAAGGACGAGTCTCCTGCGCAGCAATTCTCTCCATCCCACTATATGAATCCGAAACATCGCCGGTAAGAGTAGTAGACATTCGTAGGTTATTAGTATTTGATTATAGATATCTTCGAAGCATTGCTCGTATATCCTGGGACAGCCGAGTAAGCAATGCTATTGTTAGGAAACAAGTACTAGGTAGGGATGGCAGATCAATAGATGAAGTATTGAAACTTCATCAGTTGAGGTGGTTGGGACATGTGTTACGAATGCCAAACCACCGACTGCATCGTCGAGAGATGTTTTGTGGCGTAGGAGTAGGTTGGGAGAAAGTTAGGGGCGGCCAAACCAAAACATGGCAGAAATCCATGAAGTCACTGACAAGTGGATTGTGTCATGTTTATAAGTGTAGACTACCTGGCTGAGGTCCGTGAGATGATAGTAATCGGTGGTTAGAGATCTTGAATGACATGGATCAAAACTGTTTGCAATCGTGCAGGTGCATCCACTCCTCATGTTCTGTCAAGTTTTTAAGTTTGTCACACTAGATTATACTTCTTGAATAATATCTTCGAACACTAATCTCTCCGATTACTGCTAATGCTTCTACCATCTCTACCACTGTGTGATTTGAACTAACCATTGTGTCTCTGTACTAATTTGATGTGGCAACCTGAACTTAAGTACGTACTTACGAAGTTCTATGTTGTAACTGACTGACATTGTATCTGCGCAGGTGCATTTAATATTTATTCATATTCATTCGTTTATTTCCAGTTCCCAAATATACTTATAATTATTTTTCATTTGATAAATCTATGTATTCTTCTAGAATCGTATACTCGATGTCTAGTCGTTTGTATTATCACCAATAGTTTTTCTACCCCTGACATTTTTATCTCACTGTGCTGACTGGATGTGAAAACATGTACCGATGTACATATGTGCCAACTTTTACACTCC
This sequence comes from Schistosoma turkestanicum, assembly GCA_944470395.2. Classification (NCBI taxonomy): domain Eukaryota; kingdom Metazoa; phylum Platyhelminthes; class Trematoda; order Strigeidida; family Schistosomatidae; genus Schistosoma; species Schistosoma turkestanicum. Next base: position 29,254,650 of record OX103979.1, on the reverse strand, counting down.
TGACTGACTGCAAGTTTCTGTACTAGGATCCAATTATTTCAGAGATTAGAATCAGTACCTGCGTTTGTAGACGGAATCCAATCGAGTAGGTCCAAACATACGACTCAGTGATTGTTCATCGAGATTGTAAACTATTGAGTCATGAACATTGGCGTTCCATTGTATCCAATGCATTCGCATTAAAACCTTTTAGTCTTAATAAGATCTCGATCGTTTCCTTATATGCACCGGTCTTACTTTTATATTCTGTAAGTCAGAAAATGAAATAAATACTTTGATTTAAATATTTCCACTTTTAAAACCATCAAAAAGCTATATTTCAAATTTCTCACAAATGCAGTGTGTAGTAGTACCATCAGTTTGCAATTAGTTATCCGTCAAAATCGAGATTTGATGTATCATTGATGGGAATAGGTAAGATTTAGTTGCGTCTTTGTGTAATGAAACAAGGAGAATGAATGCTGTGTTTAAACTGCCTCTTGAATAAACAATGCGATTGCTTAATAGATTGTATGGAAATTCGTAATACTTATGCAAGTATAGCTTTTGTTCGATTACGCTAGCATAAATGTGAAGTATAAAGCCTGGCAAAATTAATCTTACACCACTGTGCCTTCTCTTATGTTAGTTCGGGTCTCCAACGGAACGTCAATTTAGTTGGGACTTCAAATATTTCTTGTTAATAAATATCAACAGGCAAGAGCTTAGTTATTTATTCATTCTTTTGAACACAACAACTACTGGTATAAAAGAGACACCTAAATATTGATATTCTACACAAATTATTGAAGCCGTCAGTCAATTACTGTCATCCCAACTATCCTTTAAAATATACTTTTGATCTTTACTCCTAACTTTTATTTTGAGTTAATTTTGGTATTCCCTATCTGTAAGGTGTTGCAGACCAAAGCACTATACAACTCTGGTTATCCGTGACATCATCAGGAGATACATCAAGTCCAAAATCATTTGTTAGTATTCTCTAATGAAAACCTGAAATCATTTTGAGACCGAACTGCAGGCACCGAGCCCTTTCCAATGCTGTGCATTTACATGAAGACAACTCTAGTCACGTTCATAGGCTCCAGTAGTGTTTGAGGCCAGCTTACCAGAAGGTTTTAGCCTAAATTGCACATGTGTCTACATCTCCTTTACTTCTTACACATCCATATAACATCAGCGTAAATTAGTATGGAGGACTCAACAGTGTTCGGGAATTCACTAACAAATAACAAAAAAATAAAGGACCTAGAATACAGTATCGCGGTGTTTCGCTATGTACTGGTTTTCAGGAGGAGCATTTAGAATTTGTTCTCACTCTCTAACTTCGACCTACCGAAAAGTTTTTGATCCACTTAAGAAGAGGTCCGGCAATCTGCATTATTCGTCACCTTATCAAATACATTGTTGGTGTTTATGTGGGCAAAATTCACTGATTTTCAATTATCTAGCAACTCTATCGATCCAACTCAGTTAATTTTCCATTTTTAAAATGCATAGGGTCCTCTGAACGTCATTTTGATCAATGTGAAAAGTGAGTAACCGGTTCCGAAATTTTGTGCTTGGGTCTAGTACTTTGTCTAGAATAGGTTCCTGAATGAAAACTGTTCCAAAATAGTCCACCTTGGTTTCTGCTTTGGTTTCCTTTTCTAATATGAGATGCATCATCTCCCACAATTAGGTCGAAAATTCAGTGTGTTCTCGTTCCGAATATGATGTGCAAGGACAGTTTCTGTAGCTCCTCGATAACAGATTGTACCAACTGTCATTCATCTCTTCCCTGGTGACTGAATTCTGCCTACACACTTATTTTGGATTGATCTGTAACGTATCATATTTGTTGTGCAAAGACTGAGAGTGATGTCCCACTATTGCTTCTTTTGCCTTGTTGAACGTCTTATCTCCTTGTCCATCCAGGGATGGCCATGATTCTACACGTTTGAGACTGTCCAAGATATAAATGGTTGAGTTACTTGATTTTATAATTGCCTGAGTTGGGTCCATGCTTTCAACAATGCGCCGCTGTCGATTCCCCAGTTTTCGGTCGAGTCCGCAAAGTTGATCGCCCTCATGCCTGCCTTCCATATATAAAGAAGAACCAGTGCACTTGTTTATACAACCTTATTCATAGTGGAATTGAATAGGATGGCCATATGAACACTTCTCGCCTATGTCAAAAGGACTTTATTTCATTGGCATTATCATCGTGCATGAAGACTAAGTCCAAGTCAGATTAGGATTGTAGGAGTTCATATCTGTTAGGTTCTCTTATTTCATAGAATAAACCTAGAGATATTGCAATTTATAACAGTCTGTAATCAAACAATGATTTTACAGCCCTAATTCTAAGTTTCCACAATTAATAGACGGTGGATTATAGACATCTACTATAAGATGTTTACACCTTTTGACTAGGATTTAAATTTAGACAGGAAAAAGTCACCCACTGCACATTATAAGCTCGAGTATTCTACAAACAATCCGATGTCTCTCCGTTTGCATTTCAGCCGGTAGCGCACAAGTTTACATCGCCGAGTCGTACCACTCTTGATAGTGTTAAGGTGCTTTTCACATACAGACGACTTACTCTCTCAGCCCGAAAAAGTAGTTAACAAAACAATTGAGTTTGGGTATCATACACTGTTGGAATTCGCTACATTTCGGAGATAGCAGTGAAGGAGGCTGTCCCAGGTACCCTGAGACGAACGGAAGGTTCATACGCCATTTTTTCCTTCATGGTCCTAGTGCCCATATGCACCATTAGTTCGGAATCACGATTTTCCAACTCCCCTAGTTTTATCCATGGTGCCCACCAACCCCGTTTGGACGCCCCTTCCACGATAACGCAGTGAGTAGGACTACCTGGGAGTGGCCATATACGCACGGCCATATGAGAGCATTTCGAGAGAAAGGTTGAACTCTCGACCATACCAGGGCATTCGGGGGCTAACATGACACCCTTATTTTTATTTCAGCAAGTAATAGTAGACTCATTGTTTTGCCATATGCTCGTCTAATCACTTATTGGGTATGAGCTAACTGTCCAACCAATACTGCGAACCGCTGACTACACAGAGGCTATAAGACGTCGAAGAAATCTGGGGAAACTTTAAAAACGAACAGTAAATCTTATAATGGGTTTATTGGACATCTAGTCAGACATTTGTATACAATGGCGAATAATTCGAAGCATTTAATATTCAGAATGTTGTCGTTATTGTTTGTAAAGCTTAACCAAATAGTAGTATGAGCAACATCATTGTACACAGTTTAACTGGACTTATGCTGATGTTTGAATAATATTCAAACAGATCGTAAAGTTTTCATGTATGCTTCAGCTTGCTCTAGCCATCTCGAATAATCTTCAAGTTGTTGATTTATCACGTCTTGTGGGAGATTTTTTGGTGAATCAAGAAACCTTCTATAGTATGATTTTGTTTGCATTGTGGTCCAATCACTAGGTAATCTGTTACCATCAGTGATAGTATGTCGTAGTTTCGACAGATCGACTACTGATAGGTGTTTCACTAGATTTTGTGATTTAGAATTGCTGATAGAAACAAGGTTTTCAATCTGGGCTGTTTTAGATAATAAAGAGTTCGTGTCTATTGTATTTGGTCTTGTTTCCGTATAACTGTTTTTTTCACTCCTCAATAGGTGATCATCGCCAGAATGTGGTCGTCTTCTTTCTTTATTAACTGGCAAGTGAGAACTGTATGAGTTATGTGGAGGACATTCATTAGGTGTAGCTTTTTTGCATACACTAGTGTGAATATAATCCTGTTGACCGATTTCACGTGGTCCTAAAAATATACGTAGATTATTGTTTCGACTTAATATCCTATCCTGACAAAAAATAATCCTATATTTGCTATCAATGCTATATAGGCGTTGTTCGATTTCACTACACCAGTTAACTAGCTCTTTTTGCATTGAACATAACTTGTAACTTGCTCCCAGCACTTCCTCATGATTTTGTTCCATTTGCCTTAACAATTCGGTTACGCAGTCCATGCCTATATTGGTTTGTAAATGGTTATTGATTGGACTATTGTTGTTGATTTTGTCGATAGATTTACTATTTGTCGATTCTTCTGGTTGTTTGTATACCAGGAAGTCTGTTGATGTGTTCTTGTTGTTTGTTGTTTTATGGTAGTGGATTGAGTTTAGTTCGTCTTCCGTGGTTTCAGAAACTTCATGCGATTTAGACACATTTGGTGTTTTGGGTTTTATACTGTTAGTAAGATTCTCGGAACTACTTAATAATGAAATGTTCAGGTTTGCATCGACTTGGTTAACCAATGTCAATGTTGTCTGAGCGTTAGCATTTTCACGAGTCTCCTTGCTGGGAATTGTTTGCACTTCATATGGTGATTCATATTGGACACCTGTGCTTTTTTTAGGTTGGTCACTGCTATTTTCAAGTGGCTTGAGTTTGCTAACTAAAGGTTCATATTTTTTACCATCTACATTTCGAAAATCTGATTGTTCATTGAGAAGCTGTAGATTATGATAATGATAATTATTACTCATTGGAGTTCCATTGTTCTGTGTCAGGTTGCTGGTTGGTTTACTAAATGCTTCTATGTGAAGCAGCTTAATTCCATGATAAGTATCCCAAGTCTTTTTATGGAGTGCCTTTTTAGAGTACTTTTGTTTTCTCTCAGTTACGTTTGTGTGCCTTTTATTTTTCCTATATTCTAGTACCTTATGCTTGTAATAAACATCACAAGGATGGTCCCAAGTAGATTGACCTGTGAAAAAATTAAAGTAGTATATCTCTCCACTAGTATTCATACAGGGTTTCCAACCAACTGGAAGTGGGGCCTTAATTCCTTCAAATACTAAGGAATATAATTCTGGTTCTTGTTTTAGATTGATTCCCAGCCATTTGGCGTAGTCTACCACTTCTGATTTCGTGAATCTGCGGTGTCGATATTTTTCTTCTAGTATAACTTGTCCATTAGTACAGACCGTCATGGCATTGAATCTGTTGATTTGTCTGGAACTAAATCGTATTTATATAGGGAAATACACAAATTTATCAAATAATATAATATATGTATAAAATACTCTATAAGTAAACATGCATATAAGTGCTATACAAAATCATTGCACATTACATTTATTTAGCATTATGCTTGTATGGGTGCTATTTTGTGATTCTAATTTTCGGATATCCATATTTAAATATATCAATCTGAGCTAGCTTACTGGCCCTTGACTAGTATGAAGCTAAATGATGAGGTTGATTTTAAGGCTCTGTAACCAGGCTTTCTTCACACTCCACTAACTCAGTAAGGTTTGAGAATGGGACTAGATGCGTTAAATACAGAGTACTTTCCGAATAGTTACCCAGTTTTTGCAGTCACGTTGTATGGATTCAGGAATATCTATTGGGGCATACCGACTTGCGTCACTTGTGGTGTTGGCGAGATAGCTATCTGCCAGCAAAAAGACTAGTACATCCCACAGTAGTCTACTCCATGTTAATTTATGGCATTAGTGTGGTTCGTTCATGTCTTCGAAGCCTCGGTCGCGTTTTGCGTGAATACTGGGTGAGCAATGTTGCCTTTAAGCATAGATCACTAGATAAATGTCGCAAGCTTGTGAATAGTTAGCAACTAAGGTGGTTGGGACATGTCTTATTCATGCTCAACCACTACCTGTCTTGACGTGCAGTGTTGGTTGGAGAAGGGCTCAGACACAAAAAAGCTAAAGGCTACCTAACGCAGACCTGGGAATAACTCATAAAACCACCAACTGCTGGTCTAAGACACAGTGAATAATGTAGCATACAGCGATCAATAGTTGGAGACATTGAATAATACGGCTCAGAACCAGTTACAATAAGGTTAGGCTTGTTTAATATCTTTTTTAGGCATTCAGTTACAGTATTCACTCACACATACCACTATTTTCCATTGTTGAAAAATATCCTCAAGGGTTAGTCTTCCGTATAATTGCTATCTCCTGTATTTGTCACTGTGTGTGGGATAGAAGAGCTAGGCGATCTGAGAAGTTCGAATCGTCCAGCTGCATCCTTTGCCTTCCTTGAGATGTTGAGGTTTTTGCCATACATTCAACCACCGGAGGAAAGAGAAAAAATGAGGGTATACAACCTTTCCTGAAACAAGTCATCACTTGGGATGAGTTTTGAGCTGTCCTACATGCACGATTTCGCAGGTGAATCCATCGTAAAAGTTTTCGTATGATGATGACAAGTTTTACTAAATATGTGTGTCGGAAAGATTATAGTGAAGACTATGGCATTACTTATATCTTGCTCAAAACGCAGTCTGTTTTGAAACCCTAATTCTGTCTCGTTTAAGAGTGGAACTGTACAGAAAGAACAAGAATCGAGCACAAATAAGTCAATTGGTTTATACTAGCTGGTGAGAAGGATATTGGAAATTTAAAATTGCATAAGTTGGACTGTAGGTAATTGTCTAAACTAAAATAGCGTACATATTCACATTATTAGGAGATGAATTTGACTAATTCACAGCAAAAATCCCGACCTGAGAAATCTCAGAGTTCAAATGCTATGATTGTATTAGGCTTTTAAATTAACAAAGGAATCGGTAACTTTGTTTTGAGCGCATCTGAAATCAGGGAAGTGACTGCAACCACTATGGCTTCATGAATGGTTGTACGCCTACACGCACCTTACGAATACCATATTATGAAGTACACTAACTAAAATTAAAAACCGGATATTTAAGTATTCCCTCACAGCTACTAAAAATAATGGTCAGAAAACTGTAGGATGTGTCGTGATTGTAGCGGTTTTGGTCTAGCCAGAATGTATGCTACGTACTAGGAGAGCATGTATAATAGCGTGAGTGAAGAAAACTGGAAAAGAGAAATAAAAGAACGGAGCCGACTCTCCAATACACGCACAAAATGCACTTACATTCAATAAGGGTAGCAATAAGAAACAATCAACAACAACGCAAGCCTCAGAACAAGAACATCCAGAAATCGAGATTAGGGGTGGGTAACGACAACATTCTGACCAGCAACATAGTAAGTTTGTATGTTGCGGGGTTTCTTCACCATTGGTTAAAGTCCAGTATTCAATATTTTTGTGACAAGCTGATATTAAGTAAAATGCTCAACTTGTGGTTTTACTTTTTTTGCTCGTGATTTCCCTGACGGTCATGTTGACTTCTCCTATCGCTAGTAGGTTAACAACATTTGGCATGTTTGTGGGTGCTGCTTTGATTTTAAGTTAGTTTAGTGTTACTGCTCTATTCAAAAGTTTGTGAAAGTGCGCTACTGATCCGTCTTACTGTCCATAGATATCGGTTATTGTCTTGTCTTCATTATTCTTGATTGGAAGTTATGGTTCACTATATTTTCCAGTCAGCTTCTCCATTATATCCTATAGCTATCTACTGTTTACTCTGTGGCAGCTTTTCCTACAAACATTGCTTGTCTTCCACACACTTTCGCTGGTCAGCTCTGACGCTCCTCCTTACTTGCTTGTTTGCTTCTGTTAATTCAGCTTGTACCTTGGTTTGCTCTGATCGTATTAGGCAAAATTCGATTGCTCCAATGCTGTTCTTTCTTTCTTGAATCTAATTCAAAGTATCGACTGAGATACATTCCCTTTGATATTGGTTCGCATGGCTAAAAACCTTGTAGTGACTCAACATTTATGAATTGGACGCGAATGGTTTAACAGAAACATTTATTATTATCAACAATTTTACCAGTGATTGTTTTACTGTACTTTTCCTTCAACTGGACTGGACTCAACAACTTTCCGTTTTGTGTGGCCTTCATATAGCTCAGTGTACTTTATATTGGTTGTGCATCAATACAATACAGTTGACAGTTTGTCATTTGTAACGGCCGAACAGGCTGGCGAAAGGAACTTGCAGAAATAGTGTTTCTCAACAGGATGTGAAACATAGAGCCTCAAGTAATTGATAAAATATTATCTTAGGATCATTGTACATGAGCCTAATAATACGAATGGTTGGAGTGTGGAGTTGATGACCAACAGACACTGATAGTGTCTGGCATGTAGCCTATGATATTTCAAAATAAATATATATATTTCTTCTCAAATATCATTATGCTGCAATCGGCATGCCATTTCCCAGACTAGATCAAAATTTCACAAACGCAACCATATTTAATGCAAATTATTGCACTATGTACAATGATGGACCATTCACAACAAAGAAGGTTTATACATCAGTCAGACTAGATGACGTGGTGAGCGCTTGACCAATCTGATTGGTTAGTTATGACATAACTACAATTAGTCATAAAATAACTAACACTCTCTTCGAAGCGTTCACCACGTCCAGACCTCGTTATCGCGGCGTTCAAGTAGTCAGCTTCCTCTAGTAGGCATAGGTTCCGTAGCCATCTACTCCAGAATAGATCAGCCAATTTTTGAGCTTCAATCATCCAGGACTCTTCGCGAAGACTGTTCACGGTATGAGTAATACCAGAATGTGCGTTCTGTTGATGGAAGTGCATTACGATTAGATTGGTAACAAAGTGCTTATTAGGAAGTATGAGTGGATGTTTGCTTTCGAAAGGTAAGCACGATAGCTGAAGTCGTCCTCCTACTCTAATCATGTTATCTATTACGAAGGGATTAAGATTTTTTATCGGGCCTCCGCGCGTAATGTTACCTCTCATTCTTTTACTAGCAGATATTAACTGGGGTATCATTTCCTTATTCGAAGCAAATCCATCTACTTTCGTCGGTCTTTCTCCAGATTCATATTTGTTGCCGCTCTCTTTATCATGCTGTATTTGCTTTAGTGCTTCCATCTCCATAGGGAATGAGACCAGTTGAACCAATTTGATTATATCCTGTTTCGCGCTATCGATTTCTTCCAGTCTCAACCTACCATAAACTAATGGTCTTCTGTCTAACTTCATCCTCATATTACGGGCGAACCGTTTACATAAAGCGAATATTCTCATCATTCTGAACCATGTCTTACAATCACTAAATCTATTCAAAAATTGGTCTGAGCAACTCTTCGTTGATGTCTCGCCTAGTTCTTCTATCGACAAGTGAGCTAAAACATGTTTCTCTTCTTCGGGTGGAGTCGGCCAATAACTTTCGTCTTGCCATAAAAATTCCGGTCTACGGAACCACTCATTTAGTTTGATGCTATCGTCTGACGACAAACCACGTGAAGCATAATCCGCAGGGTTATGTATACCTTTAACGTATCTCCATTGCTTTACCGTAGAAAGTTCATGAATCGTTGCTAACCTGGTGTTCACGAATCTCTCAAATCTTTTGGTTGTATTTCTTATGTAATGGTATACAATTAATTAATCCGTCCAATAAGTGACAGAGGAGATAGTGATACGCAGTTGTTGTTCCACATGTTTTCCAATTTTAGCACATAGTACGGCCGCCGTTAATTCCATTCTGGGCATAGTGACAAGTCTTAGAGGAGCGACCCTAGATTTAGCTAGTAGAAACGAGCAGTGAGACTGGCCTGAAGCGCCTTCATATCGAATATACGTAACAGCACCATACGCAAGCTCTGAAGCATCGGCAAAACAATGAATTTGAGCGGATAGTGGTTCAAACTTTGGTTTTAGACATCTTGGTATTCTTAAGTGACCCAACTCCTTTATATGTCTACACCAAACATTCCACTTCGCTTGACAATCTATGGGTAGCTCTGCGTCCCAGTCTAATTTCTGCCGACAAGTGTCTTGAAGGATTATTTTAGCTGGTAGTATTGCGGGGGCTACGAACCCAATGGGATCAAATATAGATGCTACGTACGACAAAATATTTCTTCTGGTTAGGTTTCCATGAAACTCGTGAACTTTGAAACATAATTCATCTGTTCTAGTGTTCCACTCTAACCCCAGCGTTCGTTTACTCATCTCGTTTGATTCGCAGACGGCAATGCTTCCTTCAGTACGATCATTCTCCGGAATGAACTCCAGCACTTCAAGGTTGTTGCTCGTCCATTTAGTTAAGTTAAATCCTCCCAGACTTAAGAGTCTTCTGAAATACGAATAAGTCAGTTTAGCTTCTTCTATAGTATCCACGCTTATCAATAAATCGTCCACATAAAACTGTTTCTTAGCTGCTTGCGTAACCACTTGGGGGAATTTATCTTGGTTATCGGAAATCGTGTTTTGCAGGGCAAACGTGGCGCAACATGGTGATGAGGTTGCTCCGAACAGATGGACTTTCATTCTATAGACCTCTGGCTCTTTCTCCAAATTTCCACCTGGCCACCACAAATACCTAAGAGCGTCTCGGTCGTGTATCGGGACCATTACTTGATGGAACATGGCTTCGATGTCTGCCGTAAGGTCTATTGGTCGTAGCCGAAACCTGCTGAAGACGTCTACTAAGTTATTAACTAGATCAGGCCCAGAATAAAGATTTTTATTTAGAGACGTCCCAGCATACTGAGCCGCGCAATCGAACACTATTCTTAACTTATCGGGCTTCTCGGGATGAAAGACAGGGTGATGAGGAAGATACCATATTCGTCCATTAGAGTCTTTATCATCTACCTTCTCGGCGTAATCCTTTCCTATATATCGTGCCATAGTATTCACATAGTCTTGAAACAGCTTCGCATCCCTGACAAGTCTACCTTTAAACAGCTGAGTCTATGTTCTGCTAATTTTTTATTATTAGGTAACTTGTGTTCTGACCATTATTTTTAGTAGCTGTGAGGGAATACTTAAATATCCGGTTTTTAATTTTAGTTATTGTACTTCATGGGTTGGGGTTGGCGACCCCATTCCGTTGAAATCTCACTTGCCAAAAAAACGCTAACCAGAAAAAATAATTCAAACCATTTTAACTCTGCCCTGGGAGTCGGAAGAAGAATTATGAAGTCTCGTGATGAAAGCCGAGTTCCCTCGGAAGTCACGGGGCCGATGCCTCTTCTGACAACCAGAGCAACCATTTTTTTAGGTACATGGAACGTTCGTACATTGTGGGAGACTGGAAGACTATTTCAAGTTGCGGCAGAAATGAAACGATACAACCTCGCGGTGCTTGGAATCGGTGAAACGCATTGGACACAAGTAGGACAACTGAGACTAACTTCAGGGGAACTGCTGTTATACTCTGGTCATGAAGAGGAAAACGCTTCACATACACAAGGAGTTGCACTGATGCTGTCCAAACATGCACAAAAGGCACTGATAGGATGGGAATCTCATGGACCGAGGATCATTAAAGCATCCTTCAAAACAAAGAAACAGGACATTACAATGAACGTCATCCAATGTTATGCACCTACCAATGACTACAGTGACGACGTTAATCATCGACGGATGCTTACCAAAGGATTTGACCATTCTGATGGGAGATCAAAATGCAAACTTTATGAAGACATCATAGGAAGACATGGACTGTGAGAAAGGAATGAAAATGGTGAGAGATTTGCAAACCTCTGTGCCGTCAACAAACTGGTCATCGGTGGCACAATATTCCCACACAAACGCATACACAAAGCTACATCGATTTCACCGGATCACACTACTCAGAACCAAATTGACCATGGACCATGGAGGATGTGAGAACCAAGAGAGGAGCTGATATAGCTTCAGATCACCACTTGCTGATCGCCAAAATGAGACTGAAACTCAAGAAACACTGGATAACGGAACAGACAACATCACACAAGTTTAATACGGCCTTTCTTCGGGGTACCGTAAAACTCAACGAATTCAAGATAGCCCTCACCAATAGGTTCCAGGCCTTTCAGGATCTACTCAATGGAGAGGAAGCAACATTGGAGAACAATTGGAAAGGGATTAAGGAGGCAGTCACTTCAACATGTCAGGAGGTCCTTGATCGCAAGAAGCACCATCACAAGGAATGGATCTCTGTTGGTACTCTTGCAAAAATTGAAGAAAGGAGGAACAAGAAGGCAGCAGTGAATGTCAGCCGAAAAAGAGCAGAGAAAGTTACCGCACAAGCTGCATACACAGAAGCAAACAGGGAAGTGAAGAAGAGCATCAAAGCTGACAAACGAAAATATGTGGGTTACATGAGTTTGTTCAACTTCTTAATGATGCTCTCAGTTGCACTGACTCTTCTGCGATCGTGAACTCACTCGCACCCTGCTTTCATATTAATAGCTCGGCATACACTTTAAACACAATGAACTCAGTGCTGCGTCTTATTTAGTTATTTTTACACTCCAAAGTAGCACTAATTTTTCTGGTTGAATATAAATCTCTTTAGTTTTTATTTGAAATAGTCAGGTTACTCTACTAACTGGGTCGATCGACGCTGTTCAACTGTAAACTGGTTGATTAGAACGCACTCTACTCTCCTGGGCGCAACCTTATCAACACTTACAACTGTGTGAGTTTCACATTGCCTGTTATCAATTATACTGTTCTCACTTACACGCTATTGACTTACCTTGGCCCCTTAGTGTTATCTATTGCTCCGCTTTTAACCGTGATACTCTTTATATCTCCTGCTTAGCAGGTTAAGTACATCTTCCCCACTACATTCTAAATGCTTATATCTTGTTTGAAAATTCTTAATATTTCTCCATAACTGTTAACTGTATAGCATTGATGCCTAACCAATAGTTCATAAGTTGTAATAGCCAGACGAGTTTGTGAAAGGAACTTGCAGAAATAGTGTTTCTCAACAGGATGCGAGACATAGAACACCAAGTAGAACTCAATAGCTTCTTTTAAACACTTAACATGAGCCTAACAACACAAAAGGAGGGAGGGTGGAGTTACTGACCAGCAAACATTGATGGTATGGGCGATAACTTCAAACAACCCATGTTTGTGGGGCAGAACGTTTTGTTTGCTTTCGGCTCTTTAGATTGATGAGACGACTAATCAGTAACACTGAGGTTGCTCTTATACGCTTGCTACTTCTGTGGTTCATGTTTCCAAAACTATGCTGAGGTCGCTATTCTGTCGAGATACCTGCAACATTCTTACTCAGGCGCTAACAGTACGACTTAGAGGTTGGCATTCAATAATAAAGAAAAAAAAACAGTTAGACAGTGTGAGATTTTATTCGTCAAATTTTTATTTTTACAAACTCTACTCTTTCAACTAGAATTTCGATTTCAACGTACATAAATCCAGCTTCTTACTTCGACTTCTCTTCTGTCCACCTGACACTGCACAACTCTCCCTTCTTTTTGCTGTACTCCTTTATCTGTGCGTTATATTCTTATATTCCCATAATTTACTTTAATTTAAGTGGTCAGTATGAATTTTATCTTGACTTACTACTGTATTGACTACTTCAACATGACAGGTTAAGTAGTGCTTTGGTTATATATATACACTTGCCACACTGCTGCCTTTTTCTCTCTCTCTTCACCTTTTCAGAACCCCATTCACGGTGGGAAATCCTTGGCTACTCTAGGGAACATGCACCCTAGGTACATGACTGTCTGGATCACAGCTCGTATCAAGCGCGTTCCATATGACCTTACCCAACAAATTCACTATTGATCTCGGCAAATCGCCAAAAGAACCTATTGTGCATTTTCCTTCCTTATTTGTACTCTACTAATGAAAATGAGGCTGTTTAATACTGTTTCTGTCAGTGACATGGTGTAAATATGCAATCAGAAACTACTCTTATACTTAATTTAACTGTTATAACTTTACAGTGATTGTGAAAGCATTTGTGACAATTTGATCTAGCCTGTAAACTGGCGTGACTCTTGTAACGTAGTTATTTGAGAATAAATTATTATTATTATTATTATAACACCTTTACATATCTTGGCAGCATCATCGACGAGAAAGGTGGATCGGACGCAGATGTGAGGAGGCGGATTGGCAAAGCGAGGGCTGCATTTCTACAGTTGAAAAATATCCGGAAATTCAAACAACTTTCAAACAAAACCAAAATGAGGATTTTCAATACAAATGTCAAGAAAGTTGTACTCTATGGACCGGAAACATGGAGAACTACCAAAGCCATCATTCAGAAGATACAAGTGTTTATTAACAGCTGTCTACGCAAAATACTTCGTATTCGTTGGCCAGACACCATCAGCAACAACGAACTGTGGGAGAGAACAAGTCAGATTCCAGTGGAGGAGGAAATCAGGAAGAAGCGGTGGAAGTGGATAGGACATACACTACGAAAAGCACCCAACTGCGTCACGAGACAAGCCCTCACATGGAACCCTCAAGGCAAAAGGAAAAGAGGAGGGCCAAGGAACACACTACGCCGAGAAATAGAGAAAGATATGAGAGGAATGAACAAACATTGGACAGAACTGGAGAGGGAAGCCCAGAACAGAGTTGGTTGGAGAAAACTGGTGGGCGGCCTATGCTCCATTGGGGGTAACAGGCGTAAGTAAGTAAGTAAGTAAGTACTTCATAAAATGGTATTCGTAAGGTGCGTGTAGGTGTACAACCATTCATGAAGCCATAGTGGTTGCAGTCACTTCTCTGATTTCAGATGCGCTCAAAACAAAGTTACCGATTCCTTTGTTAATTTAGAAGCCTAATACAATCATAGCATTTGAACTCTGAGATTTCTCAGGTCGGAATTTTTGCTGTGAATTAGTCAGATTTATCTCCTAATAATATGAATATGTACGCTATTTTAGTTTGGACAATTACCTACAGTCCAACTTATGCAATTTTAAATTTCCAATATCCTTCTCACCAGCTAGTATAAACCAATTGATTTATTTGTGCTCGATTCTTGTTCTTTCGGTACAGTTCCATTCTTAAACGAGACAGAATTAGGGTTTCAAAACAGACTGCGTTTTCAGCAAGATATAAGTAATGCCATAGTCTTCACTATAATCCTTCCGACACACATATTTAGTAAAACTTGTCATCATCATACGAAAACTTTTACGATGGATTCACCTGCGAAATCGTGCATGTAGGACAGCTCAAAACTCATCCCAAGTGATGACTTGTTTCAGGAAAGGTTGTATACCCTCATCTTTTCTCTTTCCTCGGGTGGTTGAATGTATGGCAAAAACCTCAACATCTCAAGGAAGGCAAAGGATGCAGCTGGACGATTCGAACTTCTCAGATCGACTAGCTCTTCTATCCCACACACAGTGACAAATACAGGAGATAGCAATTATACGGAAGACTAACCCTTGAGGATATTTTTCAACAATGGAAAATAGTGGTATGTGTGAGTGAATACTGTAACTGAATGCCTAAAAAAGATATTAAACAAGCCTAACCTTATTGTAACTGGTTCTGAGCCGTATTATTCAATGTCTCCAACTATTGATCGCCGTATGCTACATTATTCACTGTGTCTTAGACCGGCAGTTGGTGGTTTTATGAGTTATTCCCAGGTCTGCGTTAGGTAGCCTTTAGCATTTTTGTGTCTGAGCCCTTCTCCAACCAACACTGCACGTCAAGACAGGTAGTGGTTGAGCATGAATAAGACATGTTCCAACTACCTTAGTTGCTAAATATTCACAAGCTTGCGATATTTATCTAGTGATCTATGCTTAAAGGCAACATTGCTCACCCAGTATTGACGCAAAACGCGACCGAGGCTTCGAAGACATGAACGAACCACACTAATGCCATAAATTAACATGGAGCAGACTACTGTGGGATGTACTAGTCTTTTCGCTGGCAGATAGCTATCTCGCCAACACCACAAGTGACGCAAGTCGGTATGCCCCAATAGATATTCCTGAATCCATACAACGTGACTGCAAAAACTGGGCAACTATTCGGAAAGTACTCTGTATTTAACGCATCTAGTCCCGTTCTCAAACCTTACTGAGTTAGTGGAGTGTGGAGAAAGCCTGGTTACAGAGCCTTAAAATCAACCTCATCATTTAGCTCCATACTAGTCAAGGGCCAGTAAGCTAGCTCAGATTGATATATTTAAATATGGATATCCGAAAATTAGAATCACAAAATAGCACCCATACAAGCATAATGATAAATAAATGTAATGTGCAATGATTTTGTATAGCACTTATATGCATGTTTACTTATAGAGTATTTTATACATATATCATATTATTTGATAAATTTGTGTATTTCCTTATAGAAATACGATTTAGTTCCAGACAAATCAACAGATTCAATGCCATGACGGTCTGTACTAATGGACAAGTTATACTAGAAGAAAAATATCGACACCGCAGATTCACGAAATCAGAAGTGGTAGACTACGCCAAATGGCTGGGAATCAATCTAAAACAAGAACCAGAATTATATTCCTTAGTATTTGAAGGAATTAAGGCCCCACTTCCAGTTGGTTGGAAACCCTGTATGAATACTAGCGGAGAGATATACTACTTTAATTTTTTCACAGGTCAATCTACTTGGGACCATCCTTGTGATGTTTATTATAAGCATAAGGTACTAGAATATAGGAAAAATAAAAGGCACACAAACGTAACTGAGAGAAAGCAAAAGTACTCTAAAAAGGCACTCCATAAAAAGACTTGGGATACTTATCATGGAATTAAGCTGCTTCACATAGGAGCATTTAGTAAACCAACCAGCAACCTGACACAGAATAATGGAACTCCAATGAGTAATAATTATCATTATCATAATCTACAGCTTCTCAATGAACAATCAGATTTTCGAAATGTAGATGGTAAAAAATATGAACCTTTAGTTAGCAAACTCAAGCCACTTGAAAATAGCAGTGACCAACCTAAAAAAAGCACAGGTGTCCAATATGAATCACCATATGAAGTGCAAACAATTCCCAGCAAGGAGACTCGTGAAAATGCTAACGCTCAGACAACATTGACATTGGTTAACCAAGTCGATGCAAACCTGAACATTTCATTATTAAGTAGTTCCGAGAATCTTACTAACAGTATAAAACCCAAAACACCAAATGTGTCTAAATCGCATGAAGTTTCTGAAACCACGGAAGACGAACTGAACTCAATCCACTGTCATAAAACAACAAACAACAAGAACACATCAACAGACTTCCTGGTATACAAAAAAACAGAAGAATCGACAGATAGTAAATCTATCGACAAAATCAACAACAATAGTCCAATCAATAACCATTCACAAACCAAAATAGGCATGGACTGCGTAACCGAATTGTTAAGGCAAATGGAACAAAATCATGAGGAAGTGCTGGGAGCAAGTTACAAGTTATGTTCAATGCAAAAAGAGCTGGTTAACTGGTGTAGTGAAATCGAACAACGCCTGTATAGCATTGATAGCAAATATAGGATTATTTTTTGTCAGGATAGGATATTAAGTCGAAACAATAATCTACGTATATTTTTAGGACCACGTGAGATCGGTCAACAGGATTATATTCACACTAGTGTATGCAAAAAAGCTACACCTAATGAATGTCCTCCACATAACTCATACAGTTCTCACTTGCCAGTTAATAAAGAAAGAAGACGACCACATTCTGGCGATGATCACCTATTGAGGAGTGAAAAAAACAGTTATACGGAAACAAGACCAAATACAATAGACACGAACTCTTTATTATCTAAAACAGCCCAGATTGAAAACCTTGTTTCTATCAGCAATTCTAAATCACAAAATCTAGTGAAACACCTATCAGTAGTCGATCTGTCGAAACTACGACATACTATCACTGATGGTAACAGATTACCTAGTGATTGGACCACAATGCAAACAAAATCATACTATAGAAGGTTTCTTGATTCACCAAAAAATCTCCCACAAGACGTGATAAATCAACAACTTGAAGATTATTCGAGATGGCTAGAGCAAGCTGAAGCATACATGAAAACTTTACGATCTGCTTGAATATAATTCAAACATCAGCATAAGTCCAGTTAAACTGTGTATAATGATGTTGCTCATACTACTATTTGGTTAAGCTTTACAAACAATAACGACAACATTCTGAATATTAAATGCTTCGAATTATTCGCCATTGTATACAAATGTCTGACTAGATGTTCAATAAACCCATTATAAGATTCACTGTTCGTTTTTAAAATTTCCCCAGATTTCTTCGACGTGTTATAGCCTCTGTGTAGTCAGCGGTTCGCAGTAATGGTTGGACAGTTAGGTCATACCCAATAAGTGATTAGACGAACATATGGTAAAACAATGAGTCTACTATTACCTGCTGAAATAAAAATGAGGGTGTCATGTTAGCCCCCGAATGCCCTGGTATGGTCGAGAGTTCAACCTTTCTCTCGAAATGCTCTCATATGGCCGTGCGTATATGGCCACTGCCAGGTAGTCCTACTCACTGCGTTATCGTGGAAGGGGCGTCCAAACGGGGTTGGTGGGCACCATGGATAAAACTAGGGGAGTTGGAAAATCGTGATTCCGAACTAATGGTGCATATGGGCACTAGGACCATGAAGGAAAAAATGGCGCATGAACCTTTCGTTCGTCTCAGGGTACCTGGGACAGCCTCCTTCACTGCTATCTCCGAAATGTAGCGAATTCCAACAGTGTATGATACCCAAACTCAATTGTTTTGTTAACTACTTTTTCGGGCTGAGAGAGTAAGTCGTCTGTATATGAAAAGCACCTTAACACTATCAAGAGTGGTACGACTCGGCGATGTAAACTTGTGCGCTACCGGCTGAAATGCAAACGGAGAGACATCGGATTGTTTGTAGAATGCTCGAGCTTATAATGTGCAGTGGGTGACTTTCTCCTGTCTAAATTTAAATCCTAGTCAAAAGGTGTAAACATCTCATAGTAGATGTCTATAATCCACCGTCTATTAATTGTGGAAACTTAGAATTAGGGCTGTAAAATCATTGTTTGATTACAGACTGTTATAAATTGCAATATCTCTAGGTTTATTCTATGAAATAAGAGAACCTAACAGATATGAACTCCTACAATCCTGATCTGACTTGGACTTAGTCTTCATGCACGATGATAATGCCAATGAAATAAAGTCCTTTTGACATAGGCGAGAAGTGTTCATATGGCCATCCTATTCAATTCCACTATGAATAAGGTCGTATAAACAAGTGCACTGGTTCTTCTTTATATATGGAAGGCAGGCATGAGGGCGATCAACTTTGCAGACTCGACCGAAAACTGGGAAATCGACAGCGGCGCATTGTTGAAAGCATGGACCCAACTCAGGCAATTATAAAATCAAGTAACTCAACCATTTATATCTTGGACAGTCTCAAAGGTGTAAAATCATGGCCATCCCTGGATGGACAAGGAGATAAGACGTTCAACAAGGCAAAAGAAGCAATAGTGGAACATCACTGTCAGTCTTTGCACAACAAATATGATACGTTACAGACCAATCAAAAATAAGTGTGTAGGCAGAATTCAGTCAACAGGGAAGAGATGAACGATAGTTGGTACAATCTGTTATCGAGGAGCTACAGAAACTGTCCTTGCACATCATATTCGGAACGAGAACACACTGAATTTTCGACCTAATTGTGGGAGATGATGCATCTCATAATAGAAAGGGCAACCAAAGCAGAAGCCAAGGTGGACTATTTTGGAACAGTTTTCATTCAGGAACCTATTCTAGACAAAGTACTAGACCCAAGCACAAAATTTCGGAACCGGTTACTCACTTTTCACATTGATCGAAATGACGTTCAGAGGACCCTATGCATTTTAAAAATGGAAAATCAACTGAGTTGGATGGACTACATCCGAGAATCTCAAAACAAATTGCACGTGTTAGTGAACCGGTGAGGTGGTCCACCTCCGAACTGGATGCCAAAAATCGGCGCTTTAATTCGTAGGTCGGGACCGAGAAAATTTCCATGAAACTACGGACCTGACAGCCTTAACAGTGTTTTAGTTAAATAGCCAGAAAAAAGTAATCTAACAGGTCTTGGTGAACTTAGTAGAAAACAAGAAACTTAATAGGCCGAGCACAACTTAGTTTCAGGATAGGATTATCTTGCACTAAAACCATCCTAATGGCAAGGCAGAGATCGATAGAGTTGCTAGATAATTGAAAATCAGTAAATTTTGCCCGATAACTTCAAACCACCCATGTTTGTGGGGCAGAACATTTTGTTTGCTTTCGGCTCTTTAGATTGATGAGACGACTAATCAGTAACACTGAGGTTGCTCTTATACGCTTGCTACTTCTGTGGTTCATGTTTCCAAAACTATGCTGAGGTCGCTATTCTGTCGAGATACCTGCAACATTCTTACTCAGGCGCTAACAGTACGACTTAGAGGTTGGCATTCAATAATAAAGAAAAAAAAACAGTTAGACAGTGTGAGATTTTATTCGACAAATAT
This sequence comes from Schistosoma turkestanicum, assembly GCA_944470395.2. Classification (NCBI taxonomy): domain Eukaryota; kingdom Metazoa; phylum Platyhelminthes; class Trematoda; order Strigeidida; family Schistosomatidae; genus Schistosoma; species Schistosoma turkestanicum. Next base: position 29,234,457 of record OX103979.1, on the reverse strand, counting down.
TTATTTTTACAAACTCTACTCTTTCAACTAGAATTTCGATTTCAACGTACATAAATCCAGCTTCTTACTTCGACTTCTCTTCTGTCCACCTGACACTGCACAATGTAGATTTATTTCGACAGTGGCTGTCCCAATTGTTTCCAACAGAAACACTCCTGTACGTTTTTCCTAGTTCCGGGTCCCGACCAAATCAAAAAGGGCAAAATTCTAGGAGAAAACGTCTCTATATTATTATAAAATGGAAATACAAAGTCTTACGGAATTTGTGTTTCTTCCAGGGTTAAATTACTCCGCAGAGTATCCAACACAATAGCCGATAAGTGAAGCTAAGTCCAGCAGCCACCGCGTCCGTCCGAAAATGTGGCGGTAGCCATATTATATCAGATTTAAACAATATATGTACAGTTCAGAAGCAAACACAAAAACTTCAATATAAGTACAAAATATAGAAAGAATAACAATATACAATGGTAAAATCTCAAATTGGAATCAAATAAAATACCAAAAATGTCAAGAGAAAAAGTCCATCATGTCATAACAAAAATATGTAAACATGGAGGGATTTTCCAAAAAACAAAACATTCAAAAAGAATTCTACACCGGCCCGCAAAATCCCTCCATGCAAAAAGAGCAAGCGTTAATGACACTTTATTTAGGGTTCCCATGTTATCCCCTAATCCACACCGGAATAACGTGTAGGACTTACAGCAGTACGCCTACCCGCCATCCAACATGGATATGACCTATCGTGTTAACTAGGTACCTATACTTTCCCATCAGGCCCTTGATTCCCCTATCTATCGTGGAATGACCTAACGGTAGTATAAACCTTACCCAATTAACCCATACGAACATGAACAACACGTCGCAAAACTGGTCATATCCTATCCAAGGACTACATTCTCTTTCATGGGGACGAGTCGCCAATCCACCACCACTTGCTCCGATCAGCAGATACCATGCAGTCCGTGATGCTAACTTATCAACAGAAGTTTTTGACCCATAAATAATATGCAAGGGTGGGATCTCCAATTTTGACATTTCATCGTCTCCAGAAGACTTTAAGTAGCATGACGTAGGATCAATATTTATCCTTCCATCTCCTGATGCAGAGGAGGTTTGAACAGTGTTCATCATCGTCGGGAACTCATTTGTCACATCAGTGACATCCAGTTTATTGTCAACGTCTAAATGATTCCGTTCTGCATTAGCATCCGTTTCCGCGGCACAAGACATATGCTCAACAATAGCATCGTCATCACATATCACTGTAGACTGGCTGTTACCATCAAACACTTTCTTCTCATCATCACTCGACTGACAGTCGACCGTAATAGGAACAGTTACAGTTGCACAACCTTGTGCATCTTCAATCAACTTAACCTTCGTGACGAGGTCCGATGGCGTCGAAACACTAGGAGGCTCATTCGATGAAGTTGACAAACTAGTCCCTACAAGTGAACTGCTGACACTTTCTATATCCTTATTATCACTGTCACTACTAAGGTTCTGATGGCTACTATTTCCATGGCTAGTCGTAGCATCCGAAAGAGCATGAGGTTCAGGCTTCTTAGTAATAGTAGCATCATGTCTCCTAGGCTTCTTAGCCGTTACTGTACCACCATCACTTATCCTAGAATCTACTCTAGGTCCAGTTATATAATTTACCCTAACTGAAGGGTTCCGAAAATAAGCTTTATTCCGTTCAGTCAATCCTGCCTGGGCTTTATTCATATTTGCTGAACTCATTAACCTCTGTTTACTCGAATCCAAATAACCATTCCAGGCTTTTCGAGCAGCTAAGAGGCTTTTATCATCACACACTTCGGATCCATCTTGATGCCTACACTTTTCGCCTTTTTCTTTCTTTTCTACACTTAGAAAAGCCATCTTATCTGTTACATCAACCGGCTTCTTGCTAGGACACGCATCAAGAGGCTTTACATCGTTACGGTCACATACTCGTCCTTCATCAGCGTATGCTTTCGTGATATAATTGACAAATCTCTTATCTTCCGAGCGTGCTTTAGGTAGAAACGAAAAATCCTCATGTCTCACACGCAGACCACTAGTAGCTTCCGTATTATTTCCTGTTTTAGCCTGATAAGCTGATCTTCCAAACCTACTACTAGCTATCTTAGCACGAGACATAATAAATTCCGTCAATTCGTTAAAATTGGGCTCTCTCTCCTCTTCGTCCCACTTGAATACTAGCTCTGCCCACTGGGCTTGCATTCGACGAGGTAAGAGCCTTACTATTCGTTCTAAAGTAGCCATAGAGTTAAGTTCCGTTGTGCAATTTAGCTGTTCTAAGGTTAAAGCAGCATTCTGCATTTTAATAGCCAAATTCGTCAATAATTCAGGATCATTAAAATCTGCGTTCCCAGTTCTAAATAAGTCCTCTAAGGTTTCCCGGGCTATTACATGCGACTGTCCAAAGAGCTGTTTTAGAATGGCCTCAGCTCTCTTATATCCTGATTGTGGATCCATAATAATACAGCCTTCAATCGCATTTTTTGCTTTTCCCTTACATTAATGAATTAAATACAATAAACGCACTTGATCATCCTTTATTCGAGGTTCTATAAACGTCTCTATTTGTCGTATGAACCTAAAATAGTCGCGAGACCTTCCATCAAAAAATGAGAGTTCAACCTTGGGTAGTTCTAAACCCTCTATCGATGACTTACAATAATAAATATCAGACATAACATGTGGGTTACCCATAAAAAAGTTATCATTAACGACTTGCCTAGAGCCCTGTGATCCGTCGAGCTCTTCCACCGTCCTCATGTGTGATTTTTTTCTGTTTGACATCATGAATAAAGTTCAGTAGAAAAGGTAACAGATACAAAATAGAGTAATTCCACAGTTCAGTTCAAAAATACGATAAACGATTAAAATTCCAAATGTTTCCTTGTAATTCTTAATAATCCGAATAGTTCCAAAATATATACGTTCTGATGAATATTTCCAAAGTATAATCCACGAAAGAAGAAAATTCCAGACTGTAGATTTATTTCGACAGTGGCTGTCCCAATTGTTTCCAACAGAAACACTCCTGTACGTTTTTCCTAGTTCCGGGTCCCGACCAAATCAAAAAGGGCAAAATTCTAGGAGAAAACGTCTCTATATTATTGTAAAATGGAAATACAAAGTCTTACGGAATTTGTGTTTCTTCCAGGGTTAAATTACTCCGCAGAGTATCCAACACAATAGCCGATAAGTGAAGCTAAGTCCAGCAGCCACCGCGTCCGTCCGAAAATGTGGCGGTAGCCATATTATATCAGATTTAAACAATATATGTACAGTTCAGAAGCAAACACAAAAACTTCAATATAAGTACAAAATATAGAAAGAATAACAATATACAATGGTAAAATCTCAAATTGGAATCAAATAAAATACCAAAAATGTCAAGAGAAAAAGTCCATCATGTCATAGCAAAAATATGTAAACATGGAGGGATTTTCCAAAACACAAAACATTCAAAAAGAATTCTACATACAACTCTCCCTTCTTTTTGCTGTACTCCTTTATCTGTGCGTTATATTCTTATATTCCCATAATTTACTTTAATTTAAGTGGTCAGTATGAATTTTATCTTGACTTACTACTGTATTGACTACTTCAACATGACAGGTTAAGTAGTGCTTTGGTTATATATATACACTTGCCACACTGCTGCCTTTTTCTCTCTCTCTTAATCTTTTCAGAACCCCATTCACGGTGGGAAATCCTTGGCTACTCTAGGGAACATGCACCCTAGGTACATGACTGTCTGGATCACAGCTCGTATCAAGCGCGTTCCATATGACCTTACCCAACAAATTCACTATTGATCTCGGCAAATCGCCAAAAGAACCTATTGTGCATTTTCCTTCCTTATTTGTACTCTACTAATGAAAACGAGGCTGTTTAATACTGTTTCTGTCAGTGACATGGTGTAAATATGCAATCAGAAACTACTCTTATACTTAATTTAACTGTTATAACTTTACAGTGATTGTGAAAGCATTTGTGACAATTTGATCTAGCCTGTAAACTGGCGTGACTCTTGTAACGTAGTTATTTGAGAATAAATTATCATTATTATTATTAACAATGTATTTGATAAGGTGACGAATAATGCAGATTGCCGGACCTCTTCTTAGGTGGATCAAAAACTTTTCGGTAGGTCGAAGTTAGAGAGTGAGAACAAATTCTAAATGCTCCTCCTGAAAACCAGTACATAGCGAAACACCGCGATACTGTATTCTAAGGTCCTTTATTTTTTTGTTATTTGTAAGTGAATTCCCGAACACTGTTGAGTCCTCCATACTAATTTACGCTGATGGTATATGGATGTGTAAGAAGTAAAGGAGATGTAGACACATGTGCAATTTAGGCTAAAACCTTCTGGTAAGCTGGCCTCAAACACTACTGAAGCCTATTAACGTGACCAGAGTTGTCTACATGTAAATGCACAGCATTGGAAAGGGCTCAGTGCCTGCAGTTCGGTCTCAAAATGATTTCAGGTTTTCATTAGAGACTACTAACAAATGATTTTGGACTTGATGTATCTCCTGATGATGTCACAGATAACCAGAGTTGTATAGTGCTTTGGTCTGCGACACCTTACAGATAGGGAATACCAAAATTAAGTCAAAATAAAAGTTAGGAATAAAGATCAAAAGTATATTTTAAAGGATAGTTGGGATGACAGTAATTGACTGACGGTTTCAATAATTTGTGTAGAACATCACTATTTAGGTGTCTCTTTTATACCAGTAGTTGTTGTGTTCAAAAGAATGAATAAATAACTAAGCTCTTGCCTGTTGATATTTATTAACAAGAAATATTTGAAGTCCCAACTAAATTGACGTTCCGTTGGAGACCCGAACTAACATAAGAGAAGGCACAGTGGTGTAAGATTAATTTTGCCAGGCTTTATACTTCACATTTATGCTAGCGTAATCGAACAAAAGCTATACTTGCATAAGTATTACGAATTTCCATACAATCTATTAAGCAATCGCATTGTTTATTCAAGAGGCAGTTTAAACACAGCATTCATTCTCCTTGTTTCATTACACAGACGCAACTAAATCTTACCTATTCCCATCAATAATACATCAAATCTCGATTTTGACGGATAACTAATTGCAAACTGATGGTACTACTACACACTGCATTTGTGAGAAATTTGAAATATAGCTTTTTGATGGTTTTAAAAGTGGAAATATTTAAATCAAAGTATTTATTTCATTTTCTGACTTACAGAATATAAAAGTAAGACCGGTGCATATAAGGAAACGATCGAGATCTTATTAAGACTAAAAGGTTTTAATGCGAATGCATTGGATACAATGGAACGCCAATGTTCATGACTCAATAGTTTACAATCTCGATGAACAATCACTGAGTCGTATGTTTGGACCTACTCGATTGGATTCCGTCTACAAACGCAGGTACTGATTCTAATCTCTGAAATAATTGGATCCTAGTACAGAAACTTGCAGTCAGTCAGGAGTGTAAAAGTTTGCACATATGTACTTTGGAAACCTTAGTGTCCTTAACAAATGTATTGGTTTAATTAACGGGGTATGCATACACACGACGGCTTAGTTACTAGAATTAGTCAGACGAGTTGCTAGACCTTAATCTACTGTACACCACCAGACAGCTAGCACAGCATCAAAAGAACAAGAACACAGAAAATCAACCAATATATACTAGCTAGAGAAAAATCATTGAAAATATTGGATTTGTTTTGTTGCATTATCGTTATGACAACCGTGAGCATTGTTTGAGCGAATAACTACTTTGTAATGTTGGAGGTGGGAGTAACTTATTGGACTCATTTCTTTTATCTGACTACTTTTTGTGCATTTTTCAACTTTTCTTAAGTGAGATACGTAGTGACTAATAACTTAATATATTAGGATACAGTCAATGTCACAATTTACTGATTTCCTCATAAGACTTTACTTTTCCCATATGGCAGGTATGCAGGTGCGGAAGGTTTATATCAAATTGTAAAATAAAGAATATTTACCTGGGTTTTTTTATGTCGGCTGTAGAAGTACATCCGTATGAGATTCTTAGTCTATACTGTTTAAGATCAAACTTCATTCTTTTATAAAATCTTTGAATTCAGCTAGACTCAAATAATCCCTTGATATACACAACATGATGGCTACATAAATGTTCAGTGATGGCTAATGTGTTTTATCGTATACCTAAAGTCAATCAACGATCTCTCTTATTTGTTATATCTAGTATCGAACACAAAATGGATTCGATCTTCGTCTCGAGTTTTTCGAAATTGAGTGAAGTGTGACGATAACCGAATAAGTTAAATTGTATCAAATTGAGTAATTAGGAATATTTTTCGGGAGACTAACTTTACTAGGTCGTGACAGATAGATTCACTCTTATTCTGTTGATCCAAACCATGCTGCCACTCGAACGTACTTAAACTAATATTCTGCCGTCCGTTACAATGCGAACAACCGAATAGTTAATTGATATGTTCATTGAAAGACGGACAGCAAGGTATCTATCTCCACTGGCAATGCTTATTGATATGAATTACTTTCGTAAATGTAAAGAATATTAAAAGAACTTCTCGTAACAGACTGATTATTTAGCCAACAAAGAGCTTTTAAAAACGCGAAGGGACGAATTTCAGTGAATAATTAATTGCATCATTATTTAACTGTATCTTGTTTCACTACCCAAGTATCTGAGGTGTAGAACCCTCAGTTATTTTGTTTCTTCTATAACGCATCCAGATTTCGTTGAATACTGGTTAATATATTACACGACAAAAGTAGTGGAAACATGTAATAGAAAAACCATCAGTGTATTAAGACTTGAAAAGGTGCTCATGCACGAATCATCGATCCGTCAAAAGTTTAGTGGGGGATATACGTAAACGTCTTTCAGTAAAATTATACAGTGAAATATATCAATCTCGTGTTTGGTGATGTGTTAGAAACAGCGCAGTGTGAAATAGCGTCATGTGTAAAAAGACCCAAAAATTTGTTTCTATCCTGAAAAAAATGTAATTAAAAGTTAATCCATTCACAAAAATTATATTAAATTTGGAAGACAGGGAATAGTGCACGTGCATCCATTCCTTGTGTTCTCTCAAATCTTAATCTGATTTCCTCGTCACCTCTATCGTTTTCTATTTATGTTTATTTCTTTAGATCCTACTTTTTGAATAATATCCTCAAACCCTAATCTCTCCGAATACTGATAATACCTATATTACATCTACTACTATCGGATTCGAAGTGACGAATGCGCCTCTGTGCTAATGTGGTATGGCAACATGAACGGATGTACGTACGTACGTTTGTACAAAGTCTCACGTTGTAACTGACTAACTGACTCAAAAACTAATCTCCGTTGACTATCAGCTGGATTGATTGTGGTCTTGGATTTTGAATGAACTCTGATCCAAATCACTATTCGTCCCACTTTATACAGATAGAACTATGATCGTAAACACTGCAGCACTAAATTTTAGTAGTACAGTTTCTGTATTATGAATTTCTGGGTCATTTTGTGCTTAATTGCACTTCTTAAATGGTAACCTCAAGAAAACAGTCAACTTTGAGATTCATTCGTTGATGTTCATTGTGATATTTTCTCAATATTCCCGACCGTTTCTGTCACCTTGACACGATAGTTTTCCATGCCTATCATGATTATCCGACCCAACAATATTGTCTGTACCACAATTTTTCGTAGGTCTCACAATGCTAGGATGATTGATTGCAGAATAGTAAAACTGAAAACATCACCTTACGGTCTGATGACGGAGTCGTACTGGTGTCTGTGGTATAGTGAGACAGCAGTAAGATGTTTCCCTCGAGCAACTAGAATCTGCAGCGGTGCTTCCTTCTCATAACAGAAGGAAAGAGTCCGAAAAGGTCAACCCTAAAAACGTTTTTTAGCGAGTTAGTTTTTTCTTGCTAGCGTTTTTAGCAAGTTAGTTTTTTGCGGGATGTGATCGCCAACCCCAATCCTAACCCTACTGCTTTATCCGGGCTTGAGAACAGCAGCAGCCACGAAGGCTCTACAGGCGGAGTTGGTGCTCGCGAAATGATTGTTATCGATGGTTAGAGACCCTGAATTACATAGCTCAAAACCGTTTCCACTGTGCAGGTGAATTCATTCTGTGTTCTGTTAAATCATAACCTTCTGAATTACTCATCACCTTTTTCTTTTTCTTTTAAGTTTGTTTTTGAATTCTAATTCTTGAATAATGTTATCGGACCCTAAAATTTTCGATTACTCCTAATACATCTACTACCTCTACTACTATGGGATATGAAGTGACAGTTGCAACCCCTTGCTAATGTGGTATGGCAACTTGAACTGATGTACCTACGTACGAAGTTCTATGTTATTGTTTACCAACTTACCCTAAAACGTCAAACCTCACCTTACCCCACAGATTACCGTCTCGGCGGTAAGGGCATTTGACGAGCACTACAAAAATATCACGTAAAATGTCATGCGCGGCAGACCTCAAGCAACTGTTCCTTGGGCTCTGTGGTCATGCTCCCAGGTCCCTAGGACCAACATTAATCCAATGTCCTATTCAGATTCCTCAAGAAATACCTTTCCACCGTGTGTGTAACCGATAAAAGACATCCTCTCTCATACCCCTTACAACATGATGTCAACTAGCTCACCATCAGATGCTTGCCCCACCTATTGCTGTCACCCATCACCTATACGTTCATAACCGTGCCGCTGTTGCTGGTGATTCAAGAGTTCAATAAATATTGTCCCAAGCCTTCTGAAACCAAGCTCTAAACAATATGTTGGAGCTTTTAGTGTCCAAATCTTGTGCCGAATAGGACAACAGGCTTCTTTAGTTAGGACTCTAGAATCTCGCTAACTACCAATGAACTCGCTGGTATAGGTATAGCATTTCGTTCTAAAGCACAATTAGTTCTTCTAGACTGGATTCGAGTAGAAAGTCGCTCTTCCACTTTCCGATCGAATGGGACGATAAAGACACAAGAAGATAGGGACACTGGTTGTTGTCTCTTCATTATCTATGCATACGCTTCTACTGACTGTAGCTGGGTGAGGTAAATGATGGATTTTACAGGCAGTTCCTCAACATTTTTTAAAAACCTAGGCACTGATTCAGTAGTAGTGACTGATTATTTGAAAGCCTAAGTAGGAGATTAAGAGCAACTGGAAGACGTCTGGGTGGATCTTCGTGTCACCGCTAATCTAACGGATACTGTCAAAAGTTTGCTGCTGCAGTTATGCTCAGATAATCGCGTATTTCTGGTGAATAGCAACATGGCGACCACATAAAAGACTCAAAACTGAACCAAATTAGTCCACATCTCTATCAGCCACCGATGGAGAGGCCCAAAAAAAGATTGCCACTCATTCTGAGGCATAGATCAGCTGACTGACTGACTATTTATGCGGAATGTAATACATTTATTAATTTATCTGGTTTGGATATTTTTCGTTCTATTTGATTTATATTACGTAATTATTATTGCTGAAGGCATGTACTTTGTTTGGCTTCTCATTATCAACGCTGACTAAACTGCAGTTTTCAAACAAATACCATTTTAGTTTTCTAACGTAAAGTTTAGAAACGTGGGCTAATGAACTAATGTGCTGAATTTACGTCTGTTTGTCAACTTAATAAAAATTCCCATCGTTAAGTTTTTGTTTATCAATCTATTCTAAATAATAAGACAAAGTTAGTCATGTTTATTGTCGTAACGATTTATGTGCATACTTAATGTATGCCATTTCAAGTGCAGTGTTTAACGATATATAATTTATTTTTTTGTAATACAAGGACAATGAACGATTTATTATATATCCTGGGGAGGCTGAGTTGTTTATACGGTCCATGGAACTCGTAAAATATGAAGATTTTGGTTTAGAAAGATGGTTTAATTATCATGGGTATTTAAACAAGATAAATATGCAGGTAAAATCAGATAGTAATTGATTTTATTTCAGGCTTTTACTTCGGCTCGTAGTCAGTCAGACGAATTTATCAAAGAGTTTCTTGTTAATCATCAGAAGATACCAATTCTAGTCCATGATCTTATTATGGTCGAACTTTGGAAGCAAAAGGTGTTTAAGTTATTATTAAGTGATAAAGAGGAACCAACATCTGCATTTCCTCTGTATACTATCATTTATCATGAATTATTGGTGGCAAATTTACTAGAAACTGTAACTTATCATAATGATGCAGTAGAAACGTTAGGAGATTCAGTTACTGATTTGGGAGATTGGTGTTATCGATCATTGTGTCATTTGGTAATTCAATCTGCATCGGAGAAGGAAAAATCAATATATTTCGAATTAAAAAATAAGGTAATTATGAGATTTTCATAGGTTTAATCGAAGTAACTCGTCAAAAAATCAGTCAAAGTTTAAGGGTCGTTAAAATTCAAACCTTTTTGTTATATTGAATACTTTTTAACTTACCTAGCTCTCTCAGTTTACCGTACCGTTAAGCATCAGAACAATTATCATCAGTGAAATATTGGTTTTCTAGTACAGATATGCTCCTACAAATAAAAGAAATTATCTCCTGCAACAATTTACTCAATGAAGGCCAAAGTATGAGTTTATCAGGCAATTTTCAGAGTTTTGGTCCATAATGTTCAGTTTACAGTATAGTCTTAAGCTATTGATGACAATTATGTCTTGCTAAGATTTTAGAACTAGAGTTAATTAAAAATTCGAAAGTTAGCAAGTGTCCATTCTAACAAAGTGACACGGAAGTTTTAATTGTAGAAGCTTTTAAGACAATAAAAGATATTTGTTTGTTTATTTCAGTTAGTTGATGATCATGTATATAAAAAGCAAAAGCTATTGATCAGGAATGTGACAAAATTCGGAGAATTTATATATTATTGGGGAGGTGAGACAAATAAGTGTTGTCATGGCATGAGCAAAAATAGGTCTATAGTGACTAACTGTCGAATTCGGTTTGTAAATTATTTCGGAAGAATATTTAACCATAACCAACATATTGAATAGAGTGAGAATTATTTAGACTCAGAGTAAAGGTCTTTCAAGCGTGTGAATCCCAGATGAAACATATCTGACGATCGAACACTAGATACTTATTAATCGATATACACAGAGTAATGAAAATAAGTAAACACTTATTTATTCCTTAGAAATCTGTGTATGATTTTTGACGTATTGCTAAAACAAATGATGTAAAGGGCTTTTTATTCAAATCAAACATACTGCAGCCATTTCATTACTCACAAAATCTGACTGGTGTGTAAGGAAGATCGTGTTTAGTGTCACTTCCTTCTGTTTAAAGGTCGACCAGGCAGACGATTACATGTAAAATCAGATTCATGGCAGTGGATAGTTTTCAAAATCTGGCGAATTTTTCAATAGCCCAAGTAGAAGACATTGATTTATGTTAAGAAATTCTTCATGTTCCTAATAACGACTTTAGTAAGGTACGGAATCTTTTTACTTTACTTAGGTGGTGTGATAGAATTCTGGTTTTGTTGTTAAAATTTTCATTCTACATTTCCAAAATTCTAATTATTAAGTTACTTTTACGACAATGAGAAGTAGGGGAAGAAAGAGTGACATGCTTTAAATAAGTGCTTTACGATAAAATGAGCAAAAGATGAACAGACAAGATATAGACTGGCTTAAGCTTTTTTGTCTACCTAAATTTAGTGCAAACTCTTTACATCAAGGGCTACTACCAACCTAAGTATGTATCCTTGAAGTATTTTCTTCAACGATTTCAGAATAAATTTTGTATGTCTGTAGTAATCTCCCTTCATATGCCTATCACTTAGATATTTATCGGGTTTTATATTTCTAAATTCTCCTAATTTATTTGTATTCTGCCAATCTAGTCTAGGCACCTTGATCTCTCCTTTTTTCTGTTTACGTCTACAAATGATCCTATGGGTTTTCATTTGGTTTGATTTTGAGAATGAGAAGTAAAACCTGATGATTATCAATTAGGCCTCATTCACTAACATGGTTGTCTTATTAGGTTTCAGATCAAATCTTACTTTGGATTTTTGGTTCGTCAACATAACAAACTTCGCTTGGTTTTGATAAGTATGAGCAGTAAATGACTGATATGTGATCAAAATAATGATCGAATTAATAATAATAATAATAATAATAATAATAATAATAATAATAATAATAGTAAAACCTTGTAGAATGCCTTTGTTTTAGATTGCCCAACTAAAGGCGCTACGAACCAGCTGTTCATATTTGTTGAAGCTTTAAACTTCTCAACGTTAAGGCTTCCTTTTACTTCTCGTGCTGTTATGGGTATGAGGGCGGTTGTCACTTCCCGGCTGCCCACACCGTGGAAGGGTGTTTCTTGGGGGACCTGAAAAGGAAGATAGATTAGTGTTGGTCTTGGAGACCTGGGAGCGTGACCGCAGAGTCCAAGGGACAACTGCTTGAGGCCGGTCACGCAAGGCCTTTTTATGAAAGGTATTTTGAGGATTAGCTCCGTTCTTAAAGGCCCTTAGTGGGCACCCTTACCCAAGGAGACGGAAATCCATGAGGTAGGGGAGGTGTGACATTTTTAGGGCCGACCTTTTCTAACCCTTCCTTCCTTGTGAGAAGGCAGCATCGCTGCAGATGCTGGTTGTCCGAGGGAAACACCTTACTGCTGTCACAACCCTCTGCAGTCAGCAGTACGACTTCGCCCTCAGACCTTGGGTAGCTGCTTTTAGTCTCATCGTTCTCCAATCGACCTGCCTGGCATGGTAGTACCTGCAGGAACATATGTTCCAGCCAGTATAGCTCAGTTGGGTCATCACGATAGGCAAGCCCGACCACCACGTCAAGGTAGCAGCGACGGTCGGGTGTACCAAAGAAGTACATTAACCTTATACAAGCACTCTACTCGAACACCACTGGTCGAGTGAGAGCTTATGGCGAACTGTCACCGGAATTCTCTACTTTAAGTGGTGTCCATCAGGGATGTCCACTTTCTCCATTCTTGTTTAATTTTATAGATATGCTCCTAGAAATCGCCTTATCCTCGTCTGAATTTTCAGGAGTAGACCTTCTACCAGGTGGCTCGCTTATTGACTTAGAATATGCCGATGACATTGTCCTACATGGTGAAGATGCTGACAAAATGCAGAGTCTTCTGACCACCATAAGCAACAATGCAAGCATGTTCGGTATGCGGTTTTCCCCCTCGAAATGCAAAATGTTGCTTCAAGATTGGGTTGCATCGGCACCTGAACTAGTGATAGGGAGTGGAGTAGTCGAACGTGTAGACCGCTTCACTTATCTTGGGAGTCTCATCAGTGCCGATGGCCTAGTGACTGACGAAATCTCTGCACGGATACAGGAGGCTCGATTGGCTTTTGCCAACTTGCGTCACCTATGGCGTAGAAGAGATATCCGTTTGCTGACTAAAGGACTAGTGTACTGTGCAGTGGTTCGCTCCGTCTTACTTTATGGCTGTGAAACATGGCCAGTGAGAGTAGAAGGTTACTGGTTTTCGATCATAGGTGTCTTCGAAGCATTGCTCGTATATCATGGGACACCCGAGTGAGCAATGCTGTTGTTAGGACACGGGTGCTAGGTAAGAATGGCAGATCAATAGACGCAGTAGTGACACTTCATCAGTTGAGGTGGTCGGGACATGTGTTGCGTATGCCTAACGACCGACTGCCTCGTTGAGCTTTGTTTAGTAGTGTAGGGATAGGTTGGAAGAAAGTTAGGGGCGGCCAAACCAAAACATGGCAGAAATCCATGAAGTCATTGACGAGTGGACTTAGCCATGTCGGCAATTGTAGACTACCTGGTTGGGGTCCGCGAGATGATACTAATCGATGGTTAGAGACTTTGAATGACATGGCTCAAAATCGTTCGCAATGGCGCCGATGCATTTATTGTTTGTGTTCTTTCAAATCTTAACCTTCTGGGTTCTTCAACAACTCTAGTTTTGACTTTCTAATCTTTTCTCACTGAATCATACTTCTTGAATAATATCTTCTCATCCTAACCTCTCCGATTACTTCTAATACCTTTACTACCTCTTCAACTATTGGATTTGAGTTGACAATTACATCTCTGTGCTGATGTGGTATGGCGACATGAACTGATGTACTTATGTACGAAGTTCTACGTTGCATCTGACTGACTGACTGACTGACCTTTCACTTCTAGTTACTAGTTTATTATGTACGTCTAAGAAAAGTAATTAAATTTTCATGTAAATAACGTATATACAATTTAGTTATGGTCTTTTTTTAGAGCTTCTGTTTAGAAGTACAGATGGGAGAACGTTTTCCATAAATACTAACAATATTTAATCGTTTATAAAGAAAACCTGATTTAAAAGATAACCTAAATTATCAAACTGACATCCTCTTTTATCTAATGGAATAGAATACTGAGCGTATAAACTACAAGAATGTCATGAATGAAGACTGGGCTAAAAGTAACCGAGTAAAAATGATGTTGAACAACAACTAACGGAAAATTCTGAAAATGACTGGATAGTTTTGATTGATTTGGCAAATTAATTGATGAAATTACCAAACCCTATAAACGGTTAGATCAAAACTTCTAGATGTTTAAAGAAACTGGATAGGAAGTTTCGAACTCATTTAATGATAGAATGATGAAGATAAGTAGATCAACTGAATAATGCAGTCATTGATTTATCGTATGATACATGTTGAAATGCGTATATTTCATATTTGGGTTATTATTTATTTCAGAAGCTAATGATAAAACTTCAGATTTAGCATTATTTCATTCAGTTAGTCACATAACTTTGTTCATCATCATGAAAAGTCATCAGAACTCTTTGCCTTCATTTCTACTTCGTAACAATATAGGTTAGTGAGTCCAGTAATTTGAAGGACTTAGATCGTCAATATAAGGTTATAGAGTATGAAAAGGGCTTCAAAGCTATTACGATTGTTAGACATTTGTTTGAAAATTGTTTAAATTCAAACAGTGGATTACCTCTGAGCATTGGACGTCGTTTACTTTACACACATGATATCCCAATTACACTTTGTCAATTACTTGAACAAACACCATGGATAATAATTGGTTACGACAAATCTAACAAACAACGTCGTCAACATATTTGGCATGAAAACGGCTCATGGATACCAGATGACAAAACATCGTGCATTATTCATAAACCAGAAGCACAGGTAACTAAGATTATAAATATTTATTTCAATTCGAATAAATAAGCATTCAATAATTTAACAGTTTAACTGATACGATTTTTTAAAGTTTTATTTGATGCGTAAAACAAAACTATCTTTGTATCTGGTTTTGTTTATTTTAAAAACAGAGTAAAGAATGAACTATTCAGAAAAATTTTATGCTTCCAACAAAGTAAGAGAAGAAATATTTCTTCTTAACAGTTTATTGTATTCAGTGCGTTTATTCTACAGAAAGGGGATATTTTAGTAGTAAATAAATAAACAACGATCTCCAAGACCCCAAGCTGAAAACTAGTGACTTGCTTCGAGAAGAAATTTTCGCAATTCTGGTGTCGGTTGTGAGGCCATCATCCATCAAAGGCGGTGGGAAACGACTCCGCAAATGTAGAAAATAAAACTACTGGATGTCAGCTCAAAGGTCTAGAGGCTGGAAGTCTGAGCGCACATGGTTGGACTTTCGCACGATCGGTCGTGAATGCACGCTACTGAGGACACATACTAAGGCGGAGAAACAGCCGTCTCGTGCTTCCACTGGTGGTCTAAGATAGCTCGACAGTTCCGTTGAATTTCAACACTCTTCACAACCTGATATAGACAACTTACTTTTTTATCCAGAAAAGGGCTAGGAGACAGACTCATTTAAAAATCAAGGAGAAAATCTAAAGCTATATGGAATGCGTTTCTCCAGTGAGATGTGAAAGCCTCACTACTTCTGAGCTGAACACATAACGTCCAGTTTGCGAGTGAGGAGCACAGCTACTGACTGTTTTTGCTCACCCATATTCTGAGGAGGCTGTATGAGACCTAATGAAACGAATAACAAAATACTAACGTGGGGAAGAAAGTTACCTTGAAGATTTCTAGGCTGCGCAACCGGTTGTGAAAATGTCTAACAGTGAATCATAATAACGATTAAATAGTTATACAGTGTAAGAGAAGCATGAATCAAACATACCAGACAAAAGCACTTACTAATTAAAAATACGATGAATTTGGTATTAAAATTAAGTTTATGTTCTAGATAGCAGTTAACGGTATTAGATTTCAGGTAAGACTATCAGCCAGTACCTACTTATTGAAGAATTTATGGATTTTCTTAATCTAAAGCCTATTTTATTTTGCAATTTGTAGATATGGTTATGTCTGTTTCAAATCTTATTAGCCAATAGTTCTTCCCTAAAATATGACTGTTCAGTTGGCCACAGAAGAGCAGCTTTATTGAAACTACGTCCTCTACTTACTGAAGTAAAACTAGATGTTTTGCCTGTCTTGATTGACCTGCGACGCTTTTTAGAGCATTTAAGTTTTAATGAATCATATGGAGGCACAGGCGATAAAATTAATATGTGTCTTATTGAACTGGTGCCAGAAATTCGTGAATCTTTGATTAGCAAGTAAGTCTTTATATAAAGAATTTAGAGGTTACGTTGATTCACATTCTATTTATACATTGATAAAGCAGCTCCAGTTCAGTACTATTTGTGGAGACATTCATACAGTTTGTATGTGCTAACATTTTTAAAGTATGAAGTTTTCATAAATAACCAGGAAGGTTAAAGATAACCTTAACAATTAAACCACACGTTGATCTTTTACTTTATTAACAGGTCTGAACGAATATTTATGACTGTATGTTACCTATAGTTATGGTACTGAATGTTTCTATTAACAAAACTATTATTTCGACAAAACAGAATAGCACTGAGAGAATCTAGCTGGCAAGACTTTTTGCCATCACACTTGAAATCACTTAATAGTAGTTCCAGACAAATCCAGATGATGTATCGGGTGCCATTTCCCTTAATGTTTGTGTTCCTTATCATGGTCGATAAATTAACCAGGCTGATGACTTGAACTTCTTATTAGAATATAATTTGTTAGAGATGCAGATGGTTGTCTTGTCACGAGACTCAATTTCAAACCCCTACTTATGTTGGTGAAGCCTGTTTCAATCCCACCGATGACAACAAAAGGTCTTAAATAAAATCCAAATATGTAATCGATAGTGGGTTGGATAATGCTATATTCCTCGATCTCACGACACAGTATTCATGTTTATACTAAGTCATATGCTGTAGTAGTCAAGAATCGCAACACAAATAGTGAGACATTTATCGACATATCAACCTTTATTTTTCAAATTTAAAAATGATCACTGGTCAGTTATATACATGGATGTGGTAGTAACGCTAGACAAAATGAATGATTGGTAATGAGCCACAATACTACAAGCTCTAGTCTACTAGCGACTATCCAACAGCCAATAGTGTTCAAATCAAGGTGCGTTTTATTATTGTAACAAAGTAATTAGATAATGAAAAAGGAGATTTGTAGCATCGATTTAGGTACTGAAACTGTAGTACAGAACTATGATAAAAGCAACATAATGAACTCATACAGCTTGAATAAGATAACATCATAAAAAGCAATCTGATAAATTTATATTTCAGGTGAAATATAAAACAATCGTGAACTAATTCACCTCTAAAATAAAAGAAGCTTTCAACATTTAAAATACTAAATCAGACAAACTTATTTTTCAGTAAACTCACTATTCTTAGTCGAAAATATAATAAATATTCAGGCAAAAAAATTTCTCTCAGACGATTTTATGTTTATGAGATAGTGAAAGTGATAAAGAAGTTTCTCCATTCATGTAACAAACAAATGTCAGTAATCCCAGTATACATGTACTAAGAAATACCGCAAGCAAATTGTTCTAAAATACTAAAAGACTGTTTAAAAAATTCTTATTCAAGACATAACTTCTTTGGAGATTTAACCGTGAGAACAAATGAAGCCACAGCTACTCTCAGTGGTTTCAGTACTAAAGTCTGATAAAATCTTTTATGAAATACAGTAAAAACGGACCGAAATCTCTAAATATCAGGACCTGGCAAATGAATCAATAGGTATGGAATCATTCAGAGTAGTTGGATAGTCTGCAACTTTAAAAAAGTATGTTTTCTAAAAGATGTATTAACTCTATTAAGTATATTAAGTTCATTAAGTATTATGTGATACTGCAAAGCGGTATTAGTTCGCATGGGCGAATGTAAAAAAGTGAAAATCAATAAGGGCGACCATCAAAAAGGCACATACTAGGCGAGCCATTGAAAGAGCTGATAACATTTTTTTTTAAGAATGCGAAATCTGTTCGATATACCCTATAATCCTTTGCCGCCTCTACTAATCAAAAACCTAGTTTTCTAATCGCCTAATGAAGAGTCTACTTACTTTCAACAGATATTATGATCGTTGGAATCTGGCAACAATTTGTTATTCTTATCAATTCAATTCCCTTAAAGTGAAAATAGTTCACTGGAATTCAGAATAAAACACTTTTCAGTGAAACTTAATGAACTTTTATTCTTTAGATTGTTGAAACCTATAATAATCAGTCAAATGACTAGGTTATGTTTAATGTTAATTAGATGAGCAGGTGGAGCGTAGTTAATGGATCTTATGCAATTTTTATTAACACGGTATTACTAAGTATTCACATTAATAAGTCAAGTTAGCATTTATTGCAGCTAAAAAATTACTCAGATTTACGTTTGACAGGTGAAAATGTTTAAATTTTAATTACTCATCTTAAGTTACAAACCCAACTACTACATAACTACTACTATTTTTTTTAGCTGTAGCAGTTTCAGTATTCTATTGTTCGAGCCTAAGCTATTTGTACAAAATAATTACATTCAATTTGTCATTACGCTATAACTCTAATACCGCATTTTTCATACTCAGTCAATTGGTTATTGGTACTTTGTTCCATTATTTTTATTTTTGGTCATTTGTTATTACCACCTTCATGCTTTTAATTATTTTTCCATAGATGTATAATTATTTTTCACTCATTCAGCCCTTCTTTTATCCCTCGATCATTACGCAACTTTATTTTGATCCTCTAAATAATGTACTTCTCTTTATATTTTTCAAAAGACTACAAGGAGTAACAGGCGTAAGCAGTATTAATGTTTAAAATTTGAAACCCAATCCCGCTACACGTTGACAACTTTTCAGCATAAAAGGGCGATTGATTACTACAGTAAAATAATCGCGGCATTACATTAACTCAATATACGAAATCAGAAGACAATGTTACATACATTACAAAGTTTTCGTAACAGTTTGATACGCCCGGATATGCGAATTCAAATTACGTGCTGTTCCACATAGATAGTCTGGCGTCGATCTGTTTGCGTAATCTGTAACAAGTTTAGTACGTACACTTTTTAAGTGCTGTTTCTGAATTTCTTTAAAAAACTGAATTTTAAATCCTTTAGATTATCCTGTCTTTAGAGCAATGAATGTCTTTAAGTTCAAATAAGCGGTGCCAACAAACTGGTTAAAGCATCTATACCACCCCATCAGTCGTTTTAGACAGATCTTACAAAATGAAGTGGTAGACGTTCCACAATCTGGCTTGGGAACTTAATTCCTGTGGCCAACATACTTTGCTGGTCTCTCAATCCAGGTGTTTTTAAAGTGGTTTGTCAACTAAATTCTCTAAGTAGACTGATGACTCCTTTAAACTACCAAATAAGGCTATGACGTCAGCTACTCGTAAGAAAGACACCGCTGCCAAATGATGGATGTGCAAATCAAATTTTATATCATGTGATGCTAAAGGTTCTCTGATTGTCAAAGTTTCCTTCATACACATTGACTCAGAACTGACAACCGTGTTTTGCTGCATTCGTATATACTTGTCGTAGTCAGTCAAGATAGTGAATTTAAAGCTTGGTGCAATTCATTTAGGCTGTTGAATATGTGTACATACGAATTTACACTTTTATTGTTCATCATGATTTAAATTAGGGGAAAAATAATGCGGAATTTCATAGCATCAAATATGTAGAGCTACATTAATAAGGGTGACGAGATCTTGAATGCCCCATTAGCATACTAGTGAGGAAAATGCTCCGACAATGCCATATGTGAATTGTTGAAATTCTTTTTACTCCTGGCTCACACTCGAAGTTAAATTTATATACTGATGAATGCTGTCGTTAGTGAACGAGTACTAGGTAGGGATGGAAAATCAATAGATGAAGTATGTGGTTGATACATATGTTCAACCACCAACTGTCTCAACGAGCAATGTTTGTGTTGTTGGCGTAAGTTAGAAGAAATCTAGCGGCGGCTAAATTAAAACATTACACAAATCCATGAAGTCCCTGAAAATTGGATTGAGTTATGTTGGTAAGTGTAGACTACCTTATTGGGACCCGCGAAACGATACTAATCGATGGTTAGAGACCTTGAAAGACATGGCTCAGAACTGTTTGCAATGATGCAGGTGCATTCATTCTTTGTGTTCTCTCAAATTCATCCTTCATCACCTTTATCTTTTAAGTTTATTTCACTATATTCTACTTCTTGAATAATATCGTCGAACCCTAATCTCTCCAGTTACTGCTAATACTTCTACTATTAGGGATCTGAAGTGACAATTGCATCTCTGTGCTAATAATGTATGGCAACTTAAACTTTGTACGTACGTACAAAGTTCTGCGTTGTAACTGACTTGGCATATTCAACGAACATGGACTAGGTAAGAGCTTCCTACAGTCGTTTAGTACGCGCCGAATGATCTATTTCGTTAGATTAATAACTAAAAGTTGAGCTGATGTAGCATACAGCAAACCGGTTGTCACTGTAGACAATGTTTGATTTGCTTTGTTATAGAAGCTGCTCGATCTATTCTGTTGACTGCTGATTAAGCATCTACGGCAGCAGCGTTCAGAACAGATTTATTTTATTTTGAACTCTAGTGAAACATTTTACTCCAACACAAACATTCCTTCATGTAGATTATCTCCGAGCTGTCGTAAACAGGTGTACAAATTAATTTGACTGGATTGATAAGAATAACAAATTGTTACCAGATTCCAACGATCATAATATCTGTTGAAAGTAGGTAGACTCTTCATTAGGCAATTAGAAAACTAGGTTTTTGATTAGTAGAGGCTGCAAAGGATTACAGGGTATATCGAACAGATTTCGCATTCTTAAAAAAAAAATGTTATCAGCTCTTTCAATGGCTCGCCTAGTATGTGCCTTTTTGATGGTTGCCCCTACTAGTGTAAGCTTTTTAGAATATATTCATCATCATTTGATTGCATCGTATGAGATTCTTTACTTCGGAAAATTGTTTCAATTATTAGGATAGAAAATCCGTGATTTATTGGTTAATAAGATTTCAGATAGTACCCCACATTAAATACTATCGTTATTTTAATACCGCCATTACTTTTTTGACTATATATGTTTGAATCTGGATATTTTAATGATTTGAAAAATTACAATATATTCATAAATAATAAAATACAACCACTGAAATCTAAGACACATGGTACTACTCCCTGCTAACACCGAATACAAAAATTTTTTTAAAATTTTATTTTTAGGTATAGAAATAAATGGAGGAAACTCGTGGCATTATTCAAAGAACAAACTGAATCTAACCATGGAAAAAACGCTGCGAAAAAGGCAGCAATGCAGTGGACTGACACGTTTTCTGAAGAAAATCTCAGTCAATTACTTTCTTCCTCATTAGGCAATTTAGCCGATGACAATCCACAGTATCCAGCACCAAGATGTCCAACATGTGGGGAAATTGCATCTAAACGGTGTTCAAGATGCCGTCAGGAGTGGTATTGTGGCCGAGAATGTCAAGTAAGGCACTGGCCAAAGCATAAGAAAGCTTGCGATTTATTAACCGAAGCAATAACTTCTGATAAAAATATAAATTATTAATTTTTGTGGCAATGTTCTTACAATTTTTAATGTACATATTAATAGTACCCGTATAAACAATAATATAAACTTTGTAATGTGACAACTGGTCTTTTGATCAACACAATACAATGAAATAAAACTGTCGAGATTCAACTACGTGAACCAAAAGTTTAGTTAATTTGTTGTCAGTAGTATAATTAAGCTTTTAGATATTTTCCATGTCTGCATTACAAGAGAATGAGATCTACTTTATTTGTTCGGGAATTTCTATCTGATTAGGGACTCACCTAGGAATTGTTAGGATTCAACTGTCAACAAACGACTACGGATACATTTACAGGAACGGTCAATAAAAGATCCTTTGTATAACTCAATTTTTTGGTAAACTTTGCATGGACAAATATGTAGTTTTATTATTTATAAAAAGCTAACTGGTTCAGCGAATTCATTTTCAAAGCTGTACTATCGCAAATGTATACTTTTTCACATGATGATAATTACAATAGTGGTAATAAAATTTTCTGCTAAAGATACTGATAGTGAGGATTAAAAATAATGTTGTTGTTGGGTGCTTAAATGTCGACAGTTATCGGAAAAAGAGGGCTCAGAATAATCAGGCAGAATTTTCAAATTGAGATGAACTGTAAACAGGAGGATAACAGTAACAGAAAAAAAATTGTTTAATGGTAAAAGGTCTATGGCGAGAAAGATAGAAGGAAAGTTGTGAGAGAATTCTTTATGACGGAATACGCATTGAATGACATATTCGCCTAGCTTCACATGAACAGGTAAATTGATGAACACATGGGATTCATCAGATGCGATCGTTTAGATTATTGTTCAACATTATTCGGCTAGAGGAAACCAGCTGCAAAGAAAAATTTGTTGAGGTTTGAGATTTTTCGCTTCAGTAAGCAGCTAAATGACCCTCGAAATCGATATCCATATAAGTAGCTTTGTTACGGAAAATGGTGATATTTTCGGAGGCTTGGATTTTTTAATTTTATCAATAAAACTTCATGGATGGCCATTTTTAATTTACTTCTTCATGCGGAGCATATGCAACCAGAGCCCGTTTCGTTCATAACATAGAGAAGTACTATGCGAGGTACACGTAAGAAAGATACCTAAGCGCTGTCAACAGTTACTAAAGTGTTAATGCTCTAATCGTAGAACAGTTCTGTATTTGGTGTGCTCTGGGATGATCTACGTTTCAGTTTTTGGTTATAACTACACGAAGTGAATATACTTTTTTCCAGCGCATTCGGTGTCAAGATATTAGGAAACCACAGTCGAACTATTCGTAATTATACGTTTTGGATAAGAAACAAAACGTATTCAATATAAATATATTTAAACATTTTTCTGTTGATGTTGGTTTCAACAACAGTATCTGTACCAATCACTTAATATTTGCAAATAAGTTATTAAAATCACATTTTACATAGCGTGAAATAATTAAAAGCATTTTAAGTAAGTCATAATCAAGGAAGCGAATATATGCATATATATATAAAAAGAAAGTAACTATCAATTGCCTAGATAACTGTACACGATCGCTGGGATTTATATGGATTGTCTCTTGGGGGACAGAGTAAGGGATCATTTTGAGCATTAGTGAAACAATAATTACGTATATCCCAGATAGTCTTGCTAAGCGCAACACGATTTAGCTCCAGACTATGTTTGTAACATGCAATATCAAGTTTCTTCTGCTCGATTTCAGCCTGTCGTGGATTGGTCAGACCACTTTCTCCAGGGTTGTCAAAAGAGTTCATGTTTCTACGAGAGAAATATATAATTAAATCATATAACTAAGTATGGGTCTGATCATAAGTAATAAAGCTAATAAGGTATATTGAAAATAGTCAAACGATGATAATATAATACGCAATGAATCTTTCTTGTGTAATCTACAAAAACGGCAGTCAGGATATACGCTCTTAACGAAGATAGTGAAGAGAATAAAACCAAAAAGGAACGCACTCATTTATCATAAAACACCAAATCTTAATTGATCACAAATATTTCTTTCGTACATAAAAGTATAAGTGTATTGATCAGCTTAATTAGCTATAAATATTATGGAAAGTTTAATAAATGTATCAGTTTCATTGTTAGCTTTTATAGCAGCTTAAGTAATAGTTGGATCATTAACGACATTTCTGAAATCTAATGAGTATCGAGTGAACGTTTCTATGAATAACTTGTAATATAAAGATGGAGCTACTAATTTTATAAACCAAGACGTTGTGCAAATCGGAAATTAAGTAAAGTATGAAAGATTTATGGAGTTAGCAGAATCCTTAAACATAGGAATTCCATCCTGGAACGGAACGATTGTTCCGTGTTACTAGGTTTTTAATAGTAGTATAGCTAAGATAGATTCATGATTTAAGTTGTGATAATCAAGTGTAAGTTTACTTTAAAAACCATGTCTGAAAATATGGTGACATAGAGCGTTTTTACGGAAGAAAGTAAGAAGTCCGGAATTTCAATCTACAATCTAATGGTTGAAACCTGAATGCTTCCCCAGAATGTACCTTCAATAAATTTACGAAAAATTGTGGCGAGTTAGTTAATCTTGCTACAACCGACGACCACATCTTTATCAGTTTTTGCCAAAATAATACAGTCATTATTTTTGCAATAATTTCTCATTTTCATGAAACTTGAGGAAAGTCATAACGTTTTGCTTGAAGGAAACAATGCAACCAAGTAACGAATTACAAGATTTTGTACTTAGCTCATAGAATCACTTGATGGTTTTTGAGCTGTATTTCCCAAGTTTATTTTCTTGTTACATATAGTATTATTTTTAATCCTTCTTTTTACTTTGATTTTCTTTTGGGCTTTATGTGACGTGCCAGGTCCAAAACGACTGAATGTTAAATTTAAATTCTGAATATTAAGGACAGTAAGATAATACTTCAATTATAAATATAATCCTTTTAATTTCTAACCAGAGCAGACTACTGGCTGTTCTGAAAAATTAGTTTGTACTAAAGTTCAGTTTATTTTTACTCTGCCCTGGATGTTAGTCTTTCTAAAGAAAATTTATGACACATTTTGAAACCCGCTATTCTATGTAAAAAGTCTATTGCTCATTCTTGATTAAAATATGGACGTTCACATAAAGGTAAAACAAGTATGCACCTTATAACTAACTTATATTTAAAGAATGAGAGCTTACCAAAAATCTATCATCGGATAAAAAAAAATTACAAACGATAAGTTGACAGTTTTTAAACGATGATTGCATCAAAACACACTGAGAAATGGATTTGAGCACCGAAAGCCGTTACAGACATTATTTACTGCGGACTACTGAATTTACATGCTAGCTAATAAATTGATGAATCCAATGACAACCCTTTGCCTAATTTTCCGAATCTGGTGACAATTCTGTTAAGCTGGGGAATTATCGTTGTAAATTGTGTGGAAATGTGACCACAAAACCAAGTTTCTTATTCATTCACGGTATTTTCTCAAAAATTCTGATTACATAAGGTGAATCTCTAAAGCATTTGAAAGATTCCATAGATTTACTCCTAATATCTTGAAAAAATTAACCTAGAACGTCCATTGACCTTAGGGAAATGAACTGAAGTTGATTACAAAAAGTCCATGGAGGTATCAAGAAGACCTTGGCATTTTCGCTGAGTATATATCTATTTCTTCCAATTGCACTACGTCTCGCTGACTTCAAAGGACCAGAAAACTATTTCAACACCAATGTTCAGATCGGCATTTTTGCTCGTGAACATCTTACAAAAAATCCAGTAAGTTGCGGGGAGCACTACACATAACTAAATAAAAGACTGAAGACAATGAATTGTGAAGTCGAAAGGTGATTTACGTGAGCCATCGAATAAGGTTCATTTTTTCAATACTGGTAATTTGTATGACCTTTTTACTTTGCCCGAGTTTGCCTTAATTTCCTCTTTTTTTGTTTGCCAAGGTTCTTTCGCTGTCTGAAGTGAGTCAAATTATCTTACAAAACAGGGCTGAAAAGACAATTATTCCCAACCATTGAACAACCTCGCTTAGCCTTAATGTTTTTTTTGACTGAAATCTAATCACCAAGGGCATGGGGAAATGTTAAAACTGTCAAGACAATAATTATAGGCTGAGGAAAATAACGGAAGTGAGTTATCAGAAAGTGTTACATTCATCACTCACATTGGAGACGTCATATAACAAAAATACATTATAAATGCGTTAATTTCGGTCAGTTATAAGATTGAAGTACTATAATGAAGTCTAGTAACGAAGAACTCACGTGACCTTGACTGGAGAGCCTGAAACAAATTTGGCACCGTAACCTTTGCAACAAGTGTGAATTGATTCAAATAGTATCACATGGATAAGAAATTCTTCCTTTCGATGTTTTTTCCAGTCTATTGGAAATGGACCATTGATAGATTTGTTAATGGACGTAGGCACGATAAAAGTGTATTTTATTACTTTTTAGGCAGTAGATAATAAATGCTGCCTCGTAACCATAAAAATATAATTTATTTGATTGTTATGAGTTATGAGGACATTATCTAAAGTTTAAGTTTGCTCGAAATTATGTGGAGAGACTACCTCTGATCAATCGGCATTAGTTCGTATTGTAATCCAAATACTTTTTTCATTCGCAGCATCTGAGAAAAAGTCGTACATAAAATACATAACTCAACTCTCAGACAAAAATTACTGAATTCATTTCCACAGTTACGATATTGTGAAGTGTAAACCTTCATAGTCTTTGTATTTTTGAATACATTTCAAACTAGATTTTTATAAATGAATATGTGAGTCGAGATATAACCCGTTTACTATCGAAAATAAATGCAAGTTTGATAAAAATTCTTTTAGTTCTTTCATATCTGTATGTGAAAACTTGAGATTAGGCGTAAATATGCAGCTCCGACAAAACTTATGTCTCTTTGTGTGTGACAGTGATAATAGAGAAAGTCTTTCAAGGTCAAATGATAAACAATATCTTATAGGTCCGGAACCATCCTTCGCTCATTTGTCAGATTCAGTAAATAAGAACTAACCGGAAAGATCTAGCCTTTTATATCGTTTCGATCTGGAGAAGTGATTGTTGTCGTATACGTTTTATTGAACGTTTTCGATTCCATGTTGGTAACTGTTAAATCATTTTCTAGTGCATATACGAGTCTTCATCTTTAACCTTTCAGTGTTCTTTGCATGAAGCCCTATCAATAATAAGTAGTGAGTAACAATTACGCTTGGCAAACACAGAGTTATATCTGTAGCACTACCAAAAGCCTACCAAAAAAGACAACTTTCTTACAGTTGAGGCAGCGCCAGCTGATAATGACGAATGTTTGCTATACGTGCAATCTTTTCAGTGCCCACCTAGATCAAAACATGATGTAAGTTGAAAATTTCTTGACTATGATCTCAAAACTAGTTATGTCCTTTCAGCAACTCCACATACAGGCAGCAGCAATTATATATATAATATATATATATATATATATATATATATATATATATATAAATTATTACAATCCTGGATCATATTTGATGTCGAAACATGGTCGTCAACAGACCATGTTCTTTCTTAGGTAGTAATTATTATTTATTTCCATAACTAATTGTAGTTATGCTATAAATAACCGAGATATATGGAACCTATGCCCACTAGAAGAGGCCGATTATTCAAACGGGACGGCAATGGTCCTAGACATGGTGACCGCTTTAGGAGGAATGTTAGTTATTTCCATAACTAATTGTAGTTATGCTATAACCAACCAATCAAATTGTAGTTTAAGCATTCAACGCGTGATCTGATCTAACGTGCCGGTAAACTATCTTGGTTGTAAGTTACCTACTAATCGAAGGACATTATTATCCTTTTATATTGTTGTGACTCATAATTTTATTCATTTCCGTAAAACACGTTATAATTGTCAGTATGTTTGCTCGTTTCACTTGGTAACTGTAATTTCCTTATTTACTGTACTAATGTGATCATTTTCATGTTTAGAAACAGATAAAGTTTAAAACCAAATTGGTCTTGTTTTGACTACAGCTTTCTTTCAGACTGCTCGCCAATATTACGTTTACAGTTCTAGGAGTACATCCGTAAGACAGATTATATCCTACATTACTCGAACTATCTCCGATTTGCATCTGCTCAGTATCATATGTTTACTGAAATAAATATGCATGCAATTTATAATAAATAACGTAGCGATATAAACATTGTTAAACATGTTAACGCTCCAAACAGAAATGAAAATACATTGGATTTAGTATTCACCAGCAATCTCATTCCTCACACTGTAAATGTTGGAAAAACGTTCCCAGGTAGCAATCATAATATGGTCATATGCATCCTTGATACAGGAGCTACAACTATAAAATGTAAATCCACTACACTCCTTAGGGACTTTCGTAGGATTGAATAGTCAAACTTCCGAAATTGCATCAGAAGCATTGTCTGGACCAACTACTTTACCGCACACAATATTGACGAACTAATGAATGTATTTTATCACAACACAAATAGCATATTCAACAAATTTGCACCTTTAGAATCCTGGAGACCCAGAATTCCTAAGGACTTATATGTGCCAGGTCATATAAGAAAACGTCTTCGCAGACTTGCTTTCAGACTCCATAACTGTAATGACTTCTCATTAGTAGCGATGACCGAATTATGTGTCGAGGCAATCGCACAGGAAGAGTGAGATGTTCAGCTGAACAATGAACCCTCTGCACTTATAAAACTCCTTCGGAATAAACTTAAATGCTCTAAAGTGAAAAGAGGGAGCATATTTATTAAGGACAATCAAGTGCATGAAGACCCTAAAAATATTGCATAGTTGTTTAGCGAACATTTTTGTGCCACATTAATAAACGGAAACTCTACAAATGAGTCACACCTCACCCAAACTGCCTCCTGTGAAATCACCAGTGTTGAATTTAGTGTACAGAAAATTTCTAAGGCGATTAGTGCACTGAAGCACTCTTAGATTGAAGTACCAGATGGTATCCCAGACAGGAGGCTGGAAAATAGTAGCAATGATCCGTGTTATTCTTCTCAAACTATTTACTATATCTCTCTCCACAGTGTTACCCTGGTAACTGGAAGACTACACATATCATCCCCACTATAAAATCTGGGCCTACAGCAAACGTTGATAATAACCGACCTATAAACATAACTTCAGTAGTATCTAGGGTTATGGAGAAAGTAGTTAAGGCAGGGTTAATACAACATCTACTTAGTCACGATCTGATATCGACCTCACAGCATGGGTTTTTGAGGTCCAGGTCGCGTTATACATGTCTGTAAGATTATTTCAATGATATCAAGCATAAACAAGACAAACGGCTTCTGGTATCAGTCCTTTTCTTCGATTTTAAAAAGGCTTTTGATAAAGTCCCACACAAAAGGCTTCTACTTAAACTGAAGTCATTCTGAATCATTGAATCACTACATTTATGGTTTGCTTGATTCCTAAATGGGCGAAAACAAATAGTTAAATACAACGACTGTCTTTCATCACCAAGACCAATAACCAGTGGAGTTATCCAGGGAAGTGTCTTAGCTCCATTCTTGTTTCTGATGTACATAAACGATATATGTAATACTATAAGATTTGGAACAGCGTACTTATATGCTGATGATCTGAAAACAGTATACAGCTGTAAGCCAGAAGATCTGGACGAAGATGTAGCCAGGATGCAGAGTAATCTTGATAACTTAACTTCCCGGAGCGACACATGGCAACTACAATTTAACCACAACAAATGTGGCATAATCCATTTTAGTAAGCGTCACCATGACACACTACTCTACTCACAAAAATGTAGGGTTCAGACACTTATATCTGCGCGTGACCTTGGTATTAGTTAATCTAGAAGCCTGAAATTCAAAGAACATGCCTCAACCATTATCTCTGAATCTGAACGGCTGATTGGGTTAATAAACAGGAACTTCTTGGCAAGTGAGGCTTAGCTTACTCTCTTCAAAATCTGTATTAGGCCCACACTTGAATATTGTTCACTCATCTTTTCAAACTTGAATATCATGGACAAAATGAGAGTGGAAAATGTACAAAGAAGCTTCACCCGGTGACTGCTCGGATTGAGCCATAACTTCGACTACACAGAAAGATGCAAGCATCTTTCCCTAGAACCTCTATGGCGCCGTCGTCTCAGAAACAACCTAATGCTCCTCTATAAACTGATAAATGGTCTTTTGTTCGTAAAATGCCGCCCAATTATCAACCACGAGACTGAATACAGACTTCGAAACAACGCATATACATTATTTACGGCAAAATACAAGAAATCATTGCGTTGTAATTTCTTTATAATACGATGTGGTCTATTGTGGAACAGGTTACCAATTACTATCCGTATCTGTGACACAATCACTAAGTACAAGAAACTAGTCATGCTGTTGCTAGATACTTAAGAGATTTATCGACTATTCCCGGAACTCACAGCAAGTCACCAGGCACTCTTTTATGGTCCACCAAATATTTAGATAAACCTCAGAAACGAATTATAGACTATGAACATATTGTGTCCTCATTACCACCCATACATGTATCACGAAATGATAGACAAATCCCCCTGCTCCTACTAACAGTAATAGGTTACGCCTTTGAAGTGTTACCCGTGACTTTTCTCTAAAAGTAATTCCAATAATTACTTTTATATCTTCAAATAAGTCTCAGTTTGTATTTCTAGTAGACAGACAAATTGAAAAGCCTGTAGATGCTGATCAACTACTGTCAATTAGAAGGAACTCACACTCTGTGTATCATTGTGAGTTCCTTCTTGTTTAAGTATTAATAGTTTAACAAATTTTTATTTCCCCAATTCATTAACATCCAAACACCTTGCCTGCTTACCAACCTATTGCTTTACTCAATAATTTTTAACATCATTTCAACTCTTTTTTCTTTCTCCTCTTTCCAGCTCCCTGTCCTTGCTGTCTCCAAACTACCTATTAACTGACACATCTTACAAATTATACCATTATTTTACTTAAAATCAGTGTGATATATGCTATGTGGATATATTGTCTAGCAAAGCTGTATGAATTGCTTGTAATATGGAGCTAGTAGAGAGAGTGCATTCCGATAAGGTGTACAAAAAAATAGAGACTAGACTAGAAAACTTTATCTACAATCAACCATTAAACGCAAGAGAACCTAACATCACAAAAGGAGAGAGGGTGATGTATCTGACCAGCATTCATGACGGTGGGGCGATAACCCCAATCTACCCATGTCTGTATGACAGAACATTTTGTTTGCTTAAGGCTCCTTACGATATAGCAGGATATAACGAATCAGTGATATTGATGTTGCTTTTCCTTGTTAACCTCGTCCACGACTCATGTCTGTAACCTTGCACTGGTTTTTACTTCCTACCGAGAAATCCTATTACAAGCTAGTCTGGACAACTATACTGAAAAAGAGCTCACACATGACTTCTTGAGCTAGAGACATAAAAAGAAACAGAATAAATAAAATACCATAAATGCTTTATATAACTCTGCCTCATTATTATATTCTGTAATTCAACATTATTGCTAACAACTTGGTCCTTCTGAATTTCCTCTATTCATACGACTAACTTCCCATTAGTTTTCTCACTAATGAATTATCTTTATTAACCTACATAAGTGCAGGTGTACAGTTAGTGTTCTGATATTGAAAAAAAGTATGAGTAAACAAACATTTGTTTTATTCATGAACGTATGTGCCAAGTCGTTGTTCGGCTTTAAACAAGAATATTTTCTGTTCCGCTCCTCGTCCCGTTCTCTTTATTTCTCTTTTTTCAGCACCCTATTTCAATCCTCATATACTAGTCTGGATATTACCATACTTAGGAGCCTGTAAAATCATTAGCGGATGAATATCAACCAGACCTCTGCACATATACCGCATCAATTCTTGTTATTTGCAAACCTACCTCTACCATACATCGTTTCGCAGTCAATAAGATGATAGTCGTAAAGCAAACTTCGTAACTCGCGCCAGTTATTCTCATTGTACATTCCATCCATAGGAATCCAATCAATCTCGTGAAATATTTCAGTAACTGTATACCGTTTTAAAAGAAATATGCTGCTAATCTTAACATTTTGATCTTGACTCTAAATTGGCATTTCGCTTGTAACATGTTTGTTATTTGAGAATAAATAATAATAATAATTATTATTTTTACTGACAGCACGAGTGGATAAACTTCATAAGTACGCCAAAGTAAATAAGAACGTTCAATGTATGTAATGCGAAAATGCACACTCAGTATGGTAATATATTCAGATCCGACGATACGACAAAATTTCTTACTTGACGAAGTTGCACTAGAATATTTCAAATCTACAGCTGGCATCCGCGAACGGTCATTTTCTTCCGGAGAAAATCTGTGGTTACTGCTGGACCCGAGCCTAGATGAAAAGAGAGGATTAGCGAGGGTTTACTGACCCGAAACATTCAAAAAAATTAAATCGCTAAAGAAACCTTAATCCAAAAAGATAATCAAAGATTTTAAAATCTGCTGTGAGAGTTAGATTGAGGATGAAGGTCGAGTTCCCTAGGAAGTAGTGAGATGAAAGAGCCCTCTGACGAAAAAGGTAAAATAATTCCGCATACATTTAATTTTCGAAAACTGTGAAGAATCGGGAGAATAATTGAAACTTAGATGGAATTAAAGCGTAAAATTCGATGGTACACGTTAGAAGGACGCTGGATAAAAAAGGCTATCGTCAAGGTAGCTTATGTTATACTCCATCCATGAAAAAGAATACTAACTCACTAAACAAACGCTAACCAGAAAACATAATTCAAACCATTTCCACTCTGCCCTTGAGGTTAGGTCTTCATTCATTAGAGTTATGACGTCTCATGATGATAGCCGAATTTTTTCGCAAGCCACGAGGACGATGCCCTTTCTCAACACCAGATCAACCATTCTTTTAGGTGAACGAAAGGTTTGAAGATGGTGGGAGGCCAGAAGACTATTCCAATGTGCTGCGGAAATGAAAAGATACAACTTGGAGGTATGTGGACTCAGTGAAACACGTTGAACGCAGGTAGGACAACTAAGACAACCTTCAGGGGGAACTGCTGTTATATTACGGTCATGAAAAAGAAAATGCCTGGCACACACTAGGATTTGCGCTGACGCTGTCTAAAGAATCACAAAGAGCACTTACAGTATGGGATCATCAGGATCACCAAAGCATTTTTCTAAACAAAGAAAGAAGACAACAATGAACGTTATACAATGCTATGCACCTACCAACGACTACAATGAAGACGTTCTAGTTCAATTCATGCTGCGGTCAATCATCGAAATATTTTCATCATAGGATTTGACGAATCTGCTATGTTTGGCATGGACAACACTGGATATGAAGACATCATAGGACGACATGCACTGAGAGGAGGTAATGAAAAAGGTGCGAGATTTGCAAACTTATGTGCCTTCAACAAACTGGTCATCGGCGGTACAATATTCCCACACAAACGCATACACAAAGATACATGGATTTCAACACTATTCAGAACCAGACCTGCCACATTTGTATCAATGTAACGTTCAGGAGGGTCATCAAGTTGGTCTGTTCGGAGCTAAAGTTTGGCAATGGGTTTAGAAATGTGCACACCGTCACGTTAGGATGATCTGACGTATTAGTCTCTAAGGCAATCATGAATCATATATCTGGAAATATTTCCAATGAACTACAAAACATTTACGCCACTGATGCAAGTAGGTAACCTTACGTGTTATTTTTTCACCTGACAGTAGCTGCTACCTTGACGAAGTGGTCAGGCTTGCCTATCTTGATGACACAACCGAGCTATACAGGCTGGAACTTATGTTCCTGAAGGTTCTACAATGTCAGGCAGGTCGATTGAGGAACGGTGAGACTAAGAGCAGCTACCCAAGGTCTGACGGCGAAGGCGTACTGCTGACTGCAGAGAGGTGTGACAGCAGTTAGGATTTACCCTCCGACAACCAGTAACTGCAGCGATGCTGCCTTCTCACAAGGAAGGGAGGGGTTAGAAAAGGTTGGCCCTAAAAATGTCACACCCTACCTCACGGAATTCCGCCTCCGTCGGTATGAGTGCCCACTAAGGGCTTTTCAGTGCGGAGTTCATACTCAAAAATCCCTTCATAAAAAGGCAGTGCGTGACCGGTCTCAAGAGGTTGTCCCTTGGACTCTGTGGTCACGCACCCAGGTCTCTAAGACAAACACTAATCTATCTTCCTTTTCAAGTACCTCAAGAAACAACTTTCCACTGTGTGGGCCGCCGGGAAGCGACAACCATCCTCATACCCGTACCAGCACACGAGACCAAATCGGTCAAAATCAAATCCTTCCTACAGCCCCTAATACCTCTCTTATCTCCACGACTAACTCTTCTCACATTCCTTTATCACACTGCAACGCTAATGCAAACGATGCGAGTTCATGGAACGTCATTTCTGGTCTCCTGAAACCCCGCTCTAGACTACAAGTTGGAGAATTTAGGCGTTCTAAAATAGTTGTCTTCCTGGGCCTAAAAGCGGCATTTGACTCAGTGGATCGTGAGGTTCTGTGGTAGTGTCTGTCACTGAAAGGTGTACCAAAGAAGTACACTAACCTTATACAAGCCCTTTACTCGAACACCACTGGTCGAGTGAGAGCTTATGGCGAACTGTCACCGGAATTCTCTACATCAAGTGGTGTCCGTCAGGGATGTCCACTTTCTCCATTTTTGTTTAATTTTATCATAGACATGATCCTAGACATAACATTATCCTCGTCTGAATTTTCAGGAGTAGACCTTTTACCAGGTGGCTCGCTTATTGACTTAGAATATGCCGATGACATTGTCCTACATGGTGAAGATGCTGACAAAATGCAGAGTCTTCTGACCACCCTAAGCAACAATGCAAGCATGTTCGGGATGCGGTTTTCCCCCTCGAAATGCAAAATGTTGCTTCAAGATTGGGTTTCATCGGCATCTGAACTAGTGATAGGGAGTGAAGTAGTCGAGCATGTAGACCTCTTCACTTATCTTGGGAGTCTCATCAGTGCTGATGGCCTGGTGACTGACAAAATCTCAGCTCTGATACAGAAGGCTCGATTGGCTTCTGCCAACCTGCGTCACTTATGGCGCAGGTGAGATATCCGCTTGTTAACCAAAGGACGAGTGTACTGTGCAGCAGTTCGCTCTGTCCTACTGTACAGATGCGAGACTTGGACGGCCAAACCAAAACATGGCACAAATCCATGAAGTCACTGACAAGTGGACTGAGTCATGTTGGTAGATGTAGGCTACCTGTTTGGGGTCCGCGAGACGAAAGTCATTAATGGTTAAAGACCTTGAACGACATAACTAAGAATCGTTTGCAATGGCCCATGTGCATTCTTTC
Organism: Schistosoma turkestanicum; assembly: GCA_944470395.2. Taxonomy (NCBI): domain Eukaryota; kingdom Metazoa; phylum Platyhelminthes; class Trematoda; order Strigeidida; family Schistosomatidae; genus Schistosoma; species Schistosoma turkestanicum. The sequence goes on along the minus strand of OX103979.1, from coordinate 29,199,076 downwards.
ATTGTGTTCTCTCAAATTACAATCTTCTGAATTCCTCATCATCTTCATCTTTCGCCTTCATAAAGCTATCTCATTGAATTATACTTTCTGAATCATATCTTTGCCCCTAAATCTACTCCATTGCTGCTAATAATTCTACTATCGACATCACTCATGGATTTGAACTGACAGTTACGTCTCTGTGCTGATGGGGCATGGCAACCTGAACTGATGTACTTATGCACGAAGTTCTGCGTTGTATCTGTCTGTCTGTTATTTTTTTCATATTGTTTGTTTCTTTAAAAATCCGCACTTTATGTCTAAACTGTGATTACCATTAGACACTGTTTATATATACTAGGTAGGATGAGACCACTTTTAAGACTTTATAGCTCAAGAGCAATCACTTGTAGTGATTTACTTTTACGAAGAAAACACAACTTCTGAAATATAAACATTTATTATTGTACCTAATTCTGACAATAATTGTTATACTGTACACCTCTTGTTTATCTGTACTAAGAACTATCTCCCGCGCGCCATGCGTGTTATTCCCTTTCTCCTCTTCGTACGTCTCGTGGGTGGACGTTAGCTTTCTGTACGCCCTTTTGTCTCGATATTATTTCGATATCACGAGGCCAGTATCAAATATACTTCATCTAGAATCTGTTTCTTTCTTGATTCTTTGAGTCCGGGAGTAAGATTTGTTCTCCCGCGAAGAAGTATATCTTACGAAAGGCAATACACTCATGAATTTCAGTTTCTCAGTTATGATAGAACATAAGTGAGAAATCGCTTTCTCTGTAGTGTACACTTAAGTAAGTCAGAGATGACACAAATCAATTATACAAGGAGCTAATCTATTGTCGAACTTTGCGAAAAATGGTAGCCTTTATGGATTATTGGTCAATAATTTTTAAAAGTCTTAGTTGATTCTAAAGAACATCAGCGTAGTTAAGTGTTTAGTGCACTTGGGACAAAAAATTAAAGTTATTGAGCAGTTGCAACCAGAATTGATAATGTTTACGAATGTACTACAGCAACAGCACTGTTGAAATACTTTCAGTCTTTTCTGATGAAAGAGATGGAGCGAAAGAAAATTCACATACTATATATTGTGTGGTGAAGATAAAATAACCTAAAATTTGATTTGAATATAAGTTTAGTAACATAAATTCAATATAAAGTATAGTGAAAAGCGAAGGTTGATTGATTACTCAACTAAAAATATATTTATTTTTATTATCTTGCAAAACGACACCCGGATGAGAATTTCAGTGAACTTTAAAATTCCATATAAAAATAATGTGACCTAACTATAAGGTATGCCACTAAACTTTTGTTTGTAGGTAAACAATTTCACAAAGACTACAGTAAAATTAGCCGATCGAAGAACCATAAAATTAATAAACTTAGTACCTGAAGTATTCATCAGTTATGCACAAACCATTCGTTTCAATCTAATAAGGCCGCTAGTAACATGAAGACCATAAAAACTGAGTGAAAATGGGCCCGGTCAAATAAACGTACATTATTGAGGGAGAAAATCAAAAGCACAATCATAAAATTAGCGCACATTGATAAGGGTGAAAAACATTCCTAATTGTGTGAAATATGGTCAGTTTAGCCGTTGGATAAGGTTTCAAACTTAGAGCTTTCGTAGAAGCTATCGAACTTAGGAGTGACGGGTGTGCTACATATGTGGGTAAAACACCTCCTCTGTGGTCGAAGACAGATAGTGAAAGTAAATGGGACAGTGTCTCAATGTAAACGGGTCCAAAGTTTTGTACCAAAAGGCACCACATCGGGTCCCCCATAGTTCTTTCTCTACATCAATGAATTACCGAGAATGCTTAATTTCTCGACAGTTTTGTTAGCAAACGACATCAAAATTTGGTGAACACTAAGTAGTGAGGTTGATCTCGTTTCTCAAGCTAATAATTTTAATGGCTTCATAGTTGAGACTTAGAAATTAGTTTTAGGAAGTGTCTTAATGCACATCGTACACAGTATTAATAGTCATGACTTGAAAACAGATGCATATTGTGACGGGTGTTACTTCGTGGATAATATAAATGCTTTGACGAGGATGTGAGAAGTGGTGTCAGCACCATCGGTGAACACATCCAAGGAGAAGCTGAATCTTAATTAGAAAACAATCTGCAGGAGTTAACACAAGTTAGTCGAGACACTATCCTTATTACTGAAGCTGAATTGGTCATTGAACGTTTTATTAAAAGTATAATTTTTCTAGCGGATACCAAAATGTCGACAATCCAGGTTTATAATTTGTTCTAGATCTGAAATTTTATTCACATGGATACTGATTAACCGTAAAGATGGCAAGATTAACATCCCAAAGATATATGAATTAATTAAAGTATGTAGTCCGCTATATGCAAGGGATTTTCGACTAACCACGACTATTCTTTTGTATTTGCGATAGTAATAACGATACCTTGATTTCTATATTTTACGTAAATAAACTAACCTAATTGCATTTATGTTAGCCCTAGATAACACAGAGATCACGTTACCTATTAATTTGAAGGAAAACTATATCATAGGCTTCTACACACCCAATCTTTATTTCGAGGGAACACCTTATTTATTCACATTGGAAAGGAAATTGAAAATTAATTTCGAACAAAAGGAATAATGGTTTCGTCCCTATACCTATCAACTATAGTGATTGAATGGAAGAAAATAAACACAAAATCTTGAACTAAAAAATTCAACTAAAGCAATCAGGTTACGCCTTTATACTTTGATTGTTTAGGAAAAAAGAAGATAGCATTAATCTCCAAATACATGTGTATATTTGTATAACCTTGACTGGAGACATTCAAAAAAGATTATTAGGCCTAAACGTACAGATATGTAGCGTCACGATAAAAAAGCAAATAACAATTATAGACTGTTATTAAGAAAAATTCAAAACGAATAACTTTAATATGCAGTTAACTTCTGCAGAACACAGCATGATTGGTTCAACACTACAATTGCGATAGTCAACTAGTGAAGCAGCATTAGACATTTGGATTGCAAAAATGCCAAGTTTCAACTAAAATTAAAAACAAAATCATTATTATTCTTCACCACATATATGGGATTTATGCAGCGGAATAAACAAAGGCGTAAGTCGAAATGTCAGTACTAAATTTTTAAATTTGAAATTAGGGAAAAGATATGCAAATTATAAATGTGAATAAGACTAAAAAGTAAACTAAAAACAATAGCGAATTCAGTCAGTCACAAGCTAGAACTTCGAACTTTCATTTCAAAACAAACATTCATGATGTGTATACTAAAATTCCGGGACTTCTGAGGGTTAGTTGTCAAGTCGTTTTTCCTGTAAATGATTCGTAATGAGCACACTACAAACATGGTTGGTTTCTGTCATGCTCGTCACTTGATATGCTTGAAACTATTATGAATTTACCTTAGTCAGTAAACGAGAGCAAGGATCGATGTTCCGGCGACACGACATGCTACTCAGACCCAGAGAGAAAAAGAAGACTTGGTATGAAGTAGAACGTGTATTCTACAAGCATCCAGAAAGTACGAGTTCCGAGTCCAGAAGAAAGACAAAGGGTCACGGAATAACGATCCACGTCCGGGTCATAACGTTAGAGATAATGCCTATTGATATAGTTAGATCTTAACAGGAAACAACAGGGAAGTCTGTGATATTGACAGTTAAGACGAACAATAAAAAACCTTTGAAGTGACATTGATTGTAGCGACAAACAATTGGAAACAACATGGAAGTACGTGACATTGACAGTTGGGACGACCATAATGTTGATCCGTAGGAACTGACCAATAGAATTAGACCTACAAAGTCTAATAGCTATGATTAATGAGTTAAGTTTACAAAGAATTGAACCTGATTTCACAGTTCCATTTCTCGGATTTTTGGTAGTAAAGGAAAGCTGATGATTTTATACATAGATTAGTATATAGAAAGTCAACATGGAATGGACAGCACAAGGATTTTAAAGTTGAGTCACATTAAAAAAGAAAAATCTACTTTTCTCTTCATTTAGGCATAACTATCGTAAAGTATTTACTACAAACTACAGTATAACAGAAGTTCACACATGTACAACAGGAGGCGCAAGATTTATGTATCTATGTGTCATTTTTAATCAGCTTTAAGTGTCAAATACGTAAAAGGGACTACGAATGAATGTAAGATACTTAGTTTTAATTATCGATGGTAATTATAGTAAACACAACGATTATGTAACCACTACGAAACAACAATTATACACTTTGGTAATCAGGCAATACTACACTATATCCTTAGTGACCTTTTGTAGAACACTTAGAAAGCATAAGTTTATGCAACAAAAGTTATAAAAACTTACTAGCTTGATCTGTTGGCTCACTCCCACGTGCAAAAGCTTCATGCTTCTGCAAAGCATCGAGGAAATCTTCTTTCGATACCATGTAAGGACTTCCTTTAACGGTAACATTCGCTCTAATTCACAAAAATATTGTTGATTAACTGGGAACATGGACAAAATCCAATCTTTTGATGCGTATACGTGGGTGGAAATCCACTAAGTACACGAAATTTATGTGAAGTTATCTCGAAGGTTCAATACGGTAAAATTTGGAAACGGAAATAAATAAGTAGCCTAATGGAGGCTCAGTGCTGTACCAGTAAAAGAGTATTACAGAGAGATGCTTACTATCTGTATGATTTCAAGATAGATTATTTTGCCAAATAAGCATTTAAGGGCATGGATTGTTAGATATTGATTATAGAGGGCTGGTTTCATACGTTTAGCATTCTCGCCAAATTTTATACTGGTTATTACGTAACGTAAATAACTTTTGAACCTACTTACATCATATTTATGCATACATATCGGTCACTTGTTTAAAAGTTAACGGGGTCTGTTGCTGGAATTTGAAGTTTCATTTGGCCAACTGGGTTTAAACAATGAAGGAACGTCATTTAAGCACACAAATCTGGCTTTCATTACAAACATATTCACAGTTTTTACGCTATGTTGTGATTAATTACCAACAGATTGTTGATTGAGTCTTTTGTGGAGAATTCATTCGGTAGCTTAGAGTTACGATATAATACTTCGAAGCTAGAAACCACAACACCATTCTACATGAAAAGTGAATTAATGAATTTTTGTCATCGGTAATAGTATCCCCAAAAATAACTGGAAAATAATCTCTAACTTATCCCATAGTTCCAACACCAGAAGTGTTCGAGTTGTGGTCAGTAGTAGGGTATGAGATCTTAGTTTTGTCCTATTCCGGACTTGTTAACTTGATGTACTCATTTGCCAGAATTCATAATCACATATAACCAACTACCAGTAGCTGATGAAAAGATGCTATCGATGCGATCAGCTCGAGATGAACATATGCTAATTGAGATTGATCAATTGCATTCACAAATGTCACAACAAGTAGATGCTTAACTTTAGAAACATCGACTGGAATTATGAAAGTACATATAGCGTGATCAGCACAACCAGTCAGGTATTTTGAAACATTAACATCTTTTTATTACTATAGTGTTATAAACCTTTATAGATTTCACACTTGAAGAGAAGTCAATGGAAAAATTATTAAAATAACGAAGTTACATTTACTAACCGTATAATAGAGCCAGCTTCAACTTTGGTAGATATCAGTTTATGCCATTGTTCATGTGTTTGGTTGATAATTTTTGTGGCAAAATCCTTGAAAACAGAAAGAGGCAGTGAAACAGCAAAATGGTTTAAATAAGTGAAGACAATCAACTCACAAAACTATAAAGAACAGATCATATTACTATTATTATTCAATCTATAAGAAATACTTTAGATAATAAGTTAATAACTTTATTGCTATCAAACAGCAAAAATGTATGCTGTAGTTTATTAGCTTTTAGTTAGTGGGTAAGAACCTTATTTTCACTATTATTTTACTTTTAAGCGAGAACAACACGTACTTAAACTACCTTACCACGTTCACACTTATAAAGGTGAGAATCAAGAAATGGCTGATCAAAGAGAACTTATTAATAGAGGCAGGCATTGGAATGGAAAACAAGATGTATGAAGGTTGTAAATGTGATCGGCTTACCTACGTTCTTTGCCTCTATGACTAATCAAACGTTTTAAGGAATGAAAAATCAAGCGATCTGCTTTGTGGACAATCCATCCAACAAACCATTCTATTATAACTAGGAAAATATGTTTTGAAATTATACGCAAAGAAAATTCATGCTACTACATTGGCACTTTAGAAGGACGTTAAGTTTAAGGAAACTTTGATGGTGAAAAGTTGACTGAAAAGATCAGTGTTTTAGGTAATCTCCTTCAGCCAACTTTTCACTAAAAGGCAGTGAATCAGTTCCGATAAAACTCTAAGATCTTCTGGAACGAAAGTCTGAGAACAGTTGGTTTTGGAGTTCAAAAAATGTGACCATTTCATAGTTAAACAATTTAACTTCAAACAACTGAGTCGTTTATTTGAAACTCATTTCATCTACATCTCTCCAAACAACCAGGTCGTATGACTAATTCTAACATACAAATGTGGTTAAAAATTGGGTACATGAACAATTGCTTGATTGTGTTCAGTGATGTCACCGGCCGATAATTCCAACAACAACTACAAAAGTTGAACCAGTCAGAGGATTTTGATTAGGACAGTCAAGAAAGCTGAGGCGAATAAAAAAAGCACCTTAAAGTATCTAAAAAATAGTATAGCAAAATGGGACCAAAAGTTAGTTTACTTTGTCTTTGAATTCTCCATTGAAAGCAAATGTATTTTCGGGCTTTCCTGTAGGAACCTTGTAGTACTTAAACCAGTCTCGTGTAGCCTGTGATAAGAACGAAGAAAAAACAGTTTACGTAAGCGATAGACAGTACCAGATATGCTACTAAAGCATGACAAACAGCCCAAAATATATTGAACTTAAGTTCACAAAAATTGTGGCGATACGATCGATTGACTACTGTAAAAAACCCAACTGTTGATAAAAACACAGGAATATCCCTATATCACAAGATAGTTTAGACGACCACAAACAGGCTATCATTATGGACTCATTGACATGTTAGAAATGTAACTTTCATTGTGACTTTTCAGGAGATGAACTTCTATGGGGAGATTCACTTGTTAACTTGGAATATCCCGACCATAGCTGCCACCTTATCATGGTGGTCAAGCTTGCCTATCGTGATGACTCAACCGAGCTGTATGGGCTGGAACATATGTTCCTATAGGTTCTACCATGACATGCAGGTCGATTGCAGAACGATAAGACTATAAGCAGCTACTCAAGGTCTGAGGGAGAAGTTTTACTGCTGACTGTAGAGAGATGTGACAGCAGTAAGGTATTCACTTTGGACAACCAGCATCTGCAGCGATGCTGTTTTCTAACAAGGAAGGGAGGGGTTAGAAAAGGTTGACCCTAAAAATGCCACACCTCATCTTACCTCACAGATTTAAGTCTCCGGCGTTAAGGCCTTTTAAACAAGAGCGGACCTAATACTCTAAAAACCTCTCATAAAAAGGCAGTGTGTGACCGGCCTTAAGCAGTTGTCCCTTGGACTCTGCGGTCACGCTCCCATGTCTCTGAGATCGACACTAATCCACTTTCCTTTTTAGATTCCACAAGAAACATCCACCGTGTGGGCAGCCGTGAAGTGACAACCGCCCTCATACCCGTAACAGCACATGAGACCAAATTCATCAAAATAAAATCCTTCATACGCACCCTAACACCTATTTTAGCTCCACGACTAACTCTTCTCACATTCCTATATCACTCTGCACCACTGATTTAAACGATTTGAGTTCACGAAACGTTATTCCTGGTCTCCTTAACCTCGTTCTAAATTACATGTTGGAGCATTTAATGTATGGAAATTGTGTCGAATTGGGCAACAGGCTTCCCTAGCTAGGACTTTAGAATCTCGCGCCATCGATGTATGCTGCGTCTCCAAAACGAGCATACTGGATCCTGGTAAAATCAATAATTTGATTTTACCTTGTAGAGATAAAGAAGCAGCTCGATTTACTCTTTCTATATTTGAAAGCCCTGACAATGCTTCCCGAAGTCTTGCTAGCGTAGGTACAGCATTGAGTCCTAGGGCACAACTAGCTCTCCTAGACTAGATTTCAGTAGATAGTCACTTGTGCGCTGTCCGACTTAACGGGACAGTATGGATTCGGAAAGATAGGGACAGTCGCCGTTGCCTCTTCGTCATATCTGCCTATGCTCCCATTGACTGCACTTTAGGTGAGGTAAAGGATGAATTGTACAGATAGTTTTCGGACTTCCTCCATAACTTTAGTCGCTCTGATGCAATAGCGGCGGGTGACGTTAATGCTCATGTACATAGACTAAGCGACACTGAAAGACAGCTGGGTGAATCTTATGGTGTTGCTGCTAATCAAAAAGATAAAGGTGACTGTCTGCTGCAACAATGCTCAGACAATCACCTATTTCGGACAAATAACTACGCAAAGTTGTGAAGTAGTGAGTGAAGTAGTCGAGCGTGTAGACCGCTTCACTTATCTTGGGAGTCTCATCAGTGCCGATGGCCTGGTGACTGAAAAAATCTCAGCTCGGATACAGAAGGCTCGATTGGCTTTTGTCAACCTGCGTCACTAATGGCGTAGGCGTGATATCCGTTCTCTAATCAAAGGACGAGTGTACTGTGCAGTAGTTCGCTCTGTTCTCCTATATGGCTGTGAAACATGGCCAGTGAGAGTAGGAGATATTCGTAGGGTTACTGGTTTTCGACCATAGGTGTCTTTGAAGCATTGTTCGTATACCGTGGGACAACCGAGTAAGCAACGCTGTTATTAGGAATCGGGTGCTAGGTAAGAATGGCAGATCAATAGATGAATTAATGAAACTTCATCAGTTGAGGTGGTTGGGACATGTGTTGCGTATGCCTAACCACCGACTGCCTCGACGATCTTTATTTTGTAGTGTAGTAGTAGGTTGGAAGAAAGTTAGGGGCGGCCAAACCAAAACATGGTAGAAATCCATGAAGTCATCGACGAGCGGACTTAGCCATGTCGGTAATTGTCGACTACCTGGTTGGGGTCCGTGAGATGATAATAATCGATGCTTAGAGACCTTGAATGACATGGCTCAAAATCGTTCGCAATGGCGCCGGTGCACTTATTGTTTGTGTTCTCTCAAATCCTAACCTTCTGGGTTCTTCAACACCTCTAGTTTTGACTTTCTAAACTTTTCTCACTGAATCATACTTCTTGAATAATATCTTCTAATCCTAACCTCTCCGATTACTTCTAATTCCCTTACTACCTCTCCTACTATTGGATTTGAATTGACGATTACTTCTCAGTGCTGATGTGGTATGGCAACATGAACTGATGTACTTACGTACCAAGTTCTACGTTGCATCTGACTGACTGACTGATTAGGAATCAGAACGTGAGTGAGACTATCTCGGAAAAGGATGATCTTGTTATTTATTTTCAATCCAGTAGATTGGATCGTCGGGCAGAACACTTCAGGGATCAGTTCAACTGGCCTTCAGCCGCACTTTGATTACCACAATCTCCAGTCATCCTAAATGGCAAGTCGACATAAGCCCTCCGAATTTTTATGAAGATAGATTGACCTCTTGGATCTTTAAGGATGGTGGTCCAGTTTTAACAGTTAGACTGATTGAGATCTTACGTGGAATCTAGAAACTGGGCGTTAAAACACCCGACTGGATTCAATCGCTGATCGTCAGTCTACAAAAAAGGACAAAAGTTCTCTTGTGACAATCACAGAGGAATCAAACTAACTAATACAGTATCTGAAATATTTGCCTCAACAATACCTCGACGCCTAACGAAAGTTTGTGAATAACAGACTAGAGTAAACCAGGTTGGTTTTCGACCTTGACGTGGATGTATAGATCAGATATTCACACTATGTCAAGTTCTAAAACAAAAATACACGTTCAGACGCCCCACAATAGGAGTATTTCTCGACCTGAAGGTCGCATTTAATTACGTTGATCGTGAAGTTCTGTGGCAGTGTCTGTCATTAAGAGATGTATCAAAGATATACACTAACTTTATACAGGCTCTCTACTCGAACACCACTAGTCGAGTGAGAGCTGATGGCGAACTGTCATCGGAATTGGTTACCTCAAGTGGTGCCCGTCAAAGCTGCCCACTCTCTCCATTCCTGTTTAACTTTGTCGTAGATATGATTATCATCATCTGACTTTTCAGGGGTGGACAGTCTAACAGGAGACACACTTTTTGACCTAGAATATGCCGATAACATAGTTCTATATGCTGAAGACACTGACAAAATGTAGAGTCTTCTGACTACCCTAAGCAACAATGCAAGCATGTTCGGGATGCGATACTCCCTGTCGAAATACAAAATGTTGCTTCAAGATTGGGTTACATTGGTACCTGAACTAGTGACAGGGAGTGAAGTAATCGGCCGTGACGACCGCTTCACTTATCTGGGGAATCTCATCTGTGCTGATGGCCTGGTGATTGACGAAATTTCGGCACGGATACAGAAAGCTTTTGCCAACTTGCGTCAATTATGGTGAATTCGAGATGCCTGTATGCTGACCAAAGGACGAGTGTACTGTGCAACAGTTCGCTCTATCCTACTATACGGATGCGAAAGATGGCCAGTCAGAGTAAAGGACATTCATAGGTTGCTCGTTTTCGATCATAGGTGTCTCCAAAGCATTGCTCGTGTATCCTGGGACAACCATATAAGCAATGGTGCCATTAACAAACGAGTTCTAGGTAAGGATGGCAAATCAATAAACGAAGCATTGAAACTTCAGTTGAGGTGGTTGGGACATGTGTTACGAATGCGCAACCACCGATTAGCTCGACAAGCTATGTTTTGTGGTGTAGGAGTAGGTTGGAAAAAAATTTGGGGGTGGCCAAACCAAAACATGGCAGAAATCCATGAAGTTACTAACAAGTGGATGAGTCATGTTGGTGAATGTAGGCTAGTTGGTAGCCGACAGACGAAAGTAACCGATGATTGGAGACCTTGAACGATCTGGCTCAAAATCGTTCGGCACGGCGCAGGTGCATCCAATCTTTGTGTTCTCTCGAATTCTAGCCTGAATTCCTCAATCTTTCTCTTTCCAACTTTATCTCACTGTATTGTACCCTAATCTTCTTCACTGCTGCTAATACTTCTACTATCGCTACCACTATTGGATTTGAACTGACAGTTGCGTTTCTAAGCTAATGAGGTATGGCAACCTGAACTGATGTACATACGTACGAATTTCTGTGTTGTATCTGTCTTTCTTTCGGACATATACTAACTTTAAGTACAGGGAAAAACATCTTTTGACATGGCAACCACCAAAATCTACCCGACGAGGGGCTCAACTAGACCATATTATCAGCCACCGATGGAGGGGTTCGATAGAAGACTGACTGTCTCTCGTTCTGGGGTACATGTTTAGATTCAGATCGAGCCCTAGCGCGAGAGCGTATTAGTTTGCGATTTACTGGACGCAGGAAAAACACCGCAAGGAAACCTCTTACGGTTTTACTTAATGATGACAAAGCGGAGAATGTGTTCCATGAACTAGAAAAACAGTTAGGCAGCGATGTAGTAAGTGATGCCCATCCTGAGGCAGCTTGAAATGATATCTAAAAGGCTGTGGAAACAGCAGTGATATCTTATAGTAAGGTAAACGATAAAGCTAGGAAGAAGCCATGAATTTCAGTGGCATCCATCGAACTGATAGACGCTCGTAAACTCATCCCACCTGGCTCTGAACATGACGAAGAGTGAAGTCAGCTGAGATTCAGGCTGATAAAAAGCCTACGCAATGATCGCGAACAGTGGTGGGTAGCGAAAGCAAGAGCGATGGAAAAGGCAGCGATGATAGGTCAGGTAACAGTAGGTGACTATTCAAACTTATCAGGCAAGGCGGTATTAGGAATTCGACTGTTAGTGAGACTATCTCGGCAAAGGATGGTCATATTATTCATTCTCAACCCAGGAGATTGAATCGATGGGAAGAACACTTCAAGGATCATTTCAACTGGCCTTTAGCTACACTTCCGTTGCCCAATCTCCAGTCAACCTGAATGGCGAGTCAAAGAAAGTTCTTTGGAAAAGCTATAGAAAATATGAAATGATGGAAGCAGCAGGGCGTGACAGGCTTAACTCTGAGATTTTTGAGGATGGTGGTCCAGTTTTAGCAGTTATCCCCTTCGAAATGAAAAGTGTTGGTTCATGATTGGCTTGCATTAGCACATAAACTAGTGATAAGGAGTGAAGTTTTTAAGCGTATCGACTACTTCACGTAACTTGGGAGTCTCATCAATGTTGATAGCCTGGTGTGTGACGAAATGTCGGCACGGATGTAGAAGGTTGGATTTATTTTGCCAACTTGCATCACTTATGGTGTTGGCGAGATACCCGTATGCTGACCAAAGGACGAGTTTACTGAGCATCACTTCTGTCCGTCCTACTCTATGGGTGTGAAACAGGGACAGTAAGAGTAGAGGATATTCGAAGGTTATTAGTATTCGAAGCATTGCTCGTATATCCTAGGACAATCAGGTAAGCAACGCTGTTGTTAGGACAAGGGTACTAGGTAAGGTTAGCAGGTCAATAGATGAAGTGGTGAGACTTCATCGGGTGGGGTGGTTGGGACATGTTTTATGTATGTCCAACCACCGACTGCGCCGACGAGCGATGTTTCATGATGCAGGTGTGAGCTAGAATAAAGCCAGGGGCGGACAGAGCAAAACATGACACAAGTGCCTGAAGTAGCTAACAACTGGACTGGTAGGTGTAGACTAGTTGGTTGGGGTCCGCGAGACAGTGGAGACGAGTGGTTAAAGACTTTAAATGACCTGGCTCAAAATTGTTCGCAATGGCGCAGATGCGTCCATTCTTTGTGTCCCCTCAAATTTTAATCTCCTGAATTCCTCATAACCTTCATCTTTCTCTTCCCAAATTTATTTAGCTGGATTGCACTTCTCGAATCACATCTTCGATCCCTAATCTTTTTCACTACTGCTAATACTTCTACTAACTATACTACTGTGATTTGAATTGACAATTTGATCTATGTAATGTGGTACGGCAACTAGAACTGAGGTACGTACGTACGTAGTTCTAGATTATGGCTGATTGATTGAAATAACATATGCCACCGACTAGAATTCACTTGGTTTGACAGGCAATACTATCCACAGTCAATTAATCTTCAATGAAATAAACATTTCAGACATCGAGCAATTTTCTACCTAGTGCGAAAGTACTTAGACTGTGAAACCAACTATGTTCGTAGTGCACTCATTTACAGGAAAAACCACATGACGACTAACCTTCAGAAGTCCCGGCATATGAGTTTCCACATCATGAATGTCTGTTTTGAAATTAAAGTTTAGATAGATTTATACTAACCATTTAGTTTATCAGCCATTGGATCCGCTGTGTTGATTACTATGACCTTCCAATCAGTTTCACCTAAAATGTAAAACAATCAGGTTACGAAGAGATGCTATGGTATAGATACAGTAACGACTGTAACTACATATGAGTGAGGAATGAGAGGAAATTTTTTATAGATGTGACAATATTAAAGTTGTAAAACACGATTTCCAAACCACATAAATATTAACCTCGAATATTCTTACGTCGCAATTGTCAACAAGCTTTTGAATAGGACTGAACCAAATTCCAACGAACTATTATTTGGTTCGCATACTTCGATACCCGACGTGGATGCGAGTATCATCTAAATGTGATCACAATCTCAAACTTGATTTTGTTTCCCCATCTAAAAGTTTGTGTGGAAGTTGTCAATACTTCAGACAGGAACAATGCAGTGCAAATATTATACATGTTAGTTGAGGCAATACAAATTAGTGCATACCTAGGTATTTTAATGTGGTTTTAGCCAACATGTGAGAGAAAAAGCATGATAAATGCTCACCTTCATCTACCATTGCCAATATACCTAATGCTTTGACAGGTATTATTGATCCAGAAGGCCAAATTTTCGAACCTATTTCACACACATCGATAGGATCATTATCTCCTTTTGCTTTGGTATTTTCATCTACATGATTTGGATCTTCCCATGTTTGTGGTAGGGCTCCATAATTCCATATATAACCTTTATGTGGAAATACATTATTTACATAGCGCAGTTTATTATTTTTGACATCTTGTTTGATAGGATTCATTAGCTCTTCTTTGCAAATTTCCATTTTGGCATTCGTCCAACGAGGAATTTCAACAACCATATTGTAATGCTTGTTATTCGTATCGGTTAACAATGGGACATCATGAAAATATGAAACGGGAGACTCGCCGTGAGCTAGGGAAAACATTGATTGAGGTAAAATTAGGCTTATCGATATGAAACGAAATATTATTTAAAACGTGATAGTTATCGAGGTTTCAGTTAAAATAATAGATTACAGGTTTATAATATATTATAGTATAATGACTCGTCAGGGTTTAGATCGTGCTGTATCGAAATGATTCGTACCAGAAATTCGCATTCCCGGGTTTACAATTTATGTTATCATCGGCAGGGCAAAGAAAAAAGTCGTTTCTTAACTGTCCACAAATACATTTTGCCATTATATCGTCAGATAAATGAATGACAATTGGAGTCATCTAAGATGGGAGTAATATGACGACTAAAAGCGAATAAATAATGCATGAGAAAATAGAAAACAGAACAGCTGTGATGAATAACATCGGTCAGCAATCATAAGTAGTCAACCTTTTCAAACAAATTTTCTATACAAATAATTTAACTGTTGAGATAATATCAGTAAGAAAACTTCTCCGAACTAATTTAAACATTAGTGTGACACTTACTGAGGAACATTCTGTAAGATGTAGAGTTGGATGTTCCACGTTCCAGTGTCATGATAGAAGTCATCTTCAGAGCGGGAAGAACTGCACACGCACGACGATAACAACTTCTGAACATTGAGCCATTCATCAGAACCTTGAAAAGTAGTATGTTAAAACAAATCGAATTGAAATGGCCTTTAACTGTGACAATCTTCATTTTTCTCACTTCTCCATATAGCCTATCCACGACTGTAGAGGATATGAACAAACAACTACACTCCGCTATGCGTTAAAGCTAAATATGCCATACCATTTAGAATGCATTTTTACTCTAAAATAGAGTGGTGATTGCAGAATTTAAAACTTCATTCTCACATAGCTATACACCCAGCTCAAACTTAAAATACAGTAAGTTCGACCACACTCACTTTCTTGCTTTAACTTAGGCCTGCGTGTGACTGTTAGATTACAGAAGCACATCCCTAATCATCACACTGGTGTGGCGATTTGGCAAAATCCTTAAGATGAAGATAATATTTCGAACACCAATATTAACGAACCCTTTACAGAGGGGTTCAAATCTGTTGCTTGATTTGAACAGATAATAAGGAATACAAATCGCAACCCATTCCCTGATATACAGGATAGGTTAAACCTTATAAAGAATCTATCTCTCTTTAACTCAACAACGGCATTACCATATTGATCTCCCAATAAATTACTACTTAGTCCTGTTCAATAAAATGTCTTTGAATTCATAGAAATATCAATTTACCTATGATGGTGCTGCTGAATGGTCACAAAGTAAGTGACTTGGTCACTTATTGGTAAAAACACAGAGGTGTTATTTTCCCCAC
The DNA here is from genome assembly GCA_944470395.2 of Schistosoma turkestanicum. Classification (NCBI taxonomy): domain Eukaryota; kingdom Metazoa; phylum Platyhelminthes; class Trematoda; order Strigeidida; family Schistosomatidae; genus Schistosoma; species Schistosoma turkestanicum. Next base: position 29,183,407 of record OX103979.1, on the reverse strand, counting down.
ATGAGATTAGAAATAGTGCTTAAAATACCCGAATGTAATGACAATGATAATATTATAATCTACAATACATTGTGCGGCACTAGTAAAATCTATCAGGTTACGGCTAAATATTGATGGTGGAGGATTTCTGCAAGTTAAGTCTAGAGCCCTTTTGTACCACAATTTGATTTAATAAATGTATACTGATTTCAAAATAATTAGTCCCATAGATAAATTTTGATTGAACAGTGGAAAGACCTAATCAATCTGAAAAATATGATGTATGTGCACTATACATTTTGAACAATATGCTCACCCATATACTTGTCAAGACATTTTATGTGAAATTAATAAAAGGTTGAACAAATGAAAGTTCAAAAAGTCATAAGATGATAATTGTAAATGAGGGAGAGAGAAAATCAACGTAATACAGGAAGAATAAGAAAAGAAAGAAAATTGTGACATTACCCTAGGTCGTAAAATGGCTTACGATTGCTAAAGTAAATTAAAGGTTACCACAAAAAATTTATATACACATCAGAGGGATTTTTAATTTACCAATAGCTATGAACCTCAATATCAATCCTTCAACGTTTCTCTATGATGTTTTGAAGGCGTTCTTTATGTCAGTTTTGTTCCCTGTTTCGCGATCTACAAACATAGTTTTCTATCTCCCATGTCCATCGGGTCATTTGCAGTTAAATGATTTTGTAACCACTTTGGTACATGTTTCGTAACTTTTTATTGTAAAGCCCGATTACTCCTCCCTACTTAAGTGTGTCTACACAAACATGTAAATTGACAAATGCAATGGGATATGATGTAATCATTCTGGTAATGTCTACGTGTAACCATGGTCTTGGTCTCTTCAGTTATAATTACTTCAACAGAGTAGTATGTTTTCACTAAAACTGATTTTAGTCGCTGTCTTATGACTAAACTTTTTGATAAGCAACTAAATGGTAAAGTGATATTAACATTTTTGTTCCCGGCTGGATGAAAAACAGTCTTCAGTCTTAACTCATTTCTACACCTATTGATGAACACCTGAAAAATGTGTTGGAAAAAGCACAGTCGTTTGACGACTCAGTTATATTTCATTTATCGTTATCATTTTAATATCACAACTTTTATGAAGTTATGAATTAACTCAATAACTGCGAGAACGACCATACTGTTCTGATCTTGAATTGTGTCTAATATTCCTGTCCCTGATTTGTGGCATTTTGAGGACTGTGATATTTCTGTTTCCCTTTCTTACGCTCACCTACTGCTCCGTACTGTTAACGGATACTGGGGAGTTTACAACGACGGGTGTTTTCACAGGTGTACTGGTACGAGTAAAGAGGAGAATACGCGAGATAGGAGTTTTGAAGGAAGTAAATATTAATATAGAAATCGAGTTATTATATAATGCGCAAGAACAGAACCTGAAAGTCTTAGTAAGCAACTTAGCGTGCATTTAGGTACTTTTTCTGTAAGTCCTGATTTTTGAGAGAATGAACGTATGTATACTTCCGAAGTACCTAAGAAGACAGCAGTTGATGGATGCGGCTAGATTTACCGCACAATGTTCCGGGTTTGAATGATTCTGTCTTTTCGAATTGTTAAACAGAGACAAAGTTGTTTAAATGTCCTAGTTGGGTGTCGAAAAATGGATTGCTTCATGTAAATGATGGGAGGTCAACTACGACACATGTAACTTTAGCTTGTGGTTTATCATTTGGAGATACTTGTATGAATGGTGATGGGATGAAATATATGCCTGATATGTTAATGGTCTCCAGGGTTGGTCAAGTGTAACATAAAACAGTGCTTCAAGATGATAAATCTCTACAGAGTCTAACAAAAACTATACCAGATTACTGAACTTAGTGATAGCGCCTAAAGTACAGATCGGAGTCATAGTCCTTACTAACTGTTCCATGCTGCAATGTTGTTAAAGCTCATTTCATTATTGTGTTTTGCAGTTATCAGGGTATATGCATTGTTTCTCAGTCGGTATTAAGGGTCGTGGTTCATATTTATGATGAAGATTACAAATGAGAGGAGATATATAACTTTCTAGAGAAGTATTAGGTCACTTTTCATTTAGTGGCTCCATAATGGTTATCAGAAAACATGTTTGCCTTCAACCGTTTAGTATGGAGCATAGTCACATCCGAGAAGTTGACGTGTGCAGCTCGTTTGCACACCCTCCACTCATATATTGTCCATAGTATTCATATGTGAAAAGACAAAAGAGCGGTATTTAAAGATGATGAACGGGGCATGTTCTTCAAATCTTAGGCTTCCTGGGTAACTAAAACATAGATTGTGCGCTGATGAGTGTCAGTGTCTTACACTTATTTTAGTGAATTGGTCGAAACTTCCGCACATTTGTTGTTATGAAATAGTATCCTTTAAAATTTTCTCTGGATACAGAGTCACTTTGAATGTGGACTAAATATTCATTTGAATCTTGAGGCTTAAATCTGTACACAAGTTCTGAATCGTCAACATAAAAACGCTATTCCGAATTTTTTAATTTTACATATATTGTTTATGCATTTGAGTAGCCAATGTGAAACTTACATACTGAACTAGACAACTTTGCTTGTTCTTGTTGGTCTCAAAGTTGGGCGTCTACGAAGTCCTTCATCCTGTTTAACAATACCCTGTTGAAGACTTTGCCTGGTAGTGAGAGAAGAGTGATGCCTCTGTAGTGCTCACACTTGCTGAGATCGCCGTTTTTTAGGATTTTGATCAGGTATCCTTCTTTCCAATCCGATGGTACTTGCTCCTCATCCCTAATCTTCTTGAAGAGGATGTGAAATATTTTCGCAGTTGATTCCACATCTGATTTCATTGCCTCTGCTAGAATGTTGCCTGATCCTGCTGCTTTGCCACTCTTGATTTGTCTGATGGTCATGATGATCTCTTCAATTATTGGTGGGCCAACATCGATTGGGAGGTGTGTAGATGCTGCTTCGACGTTGGGTGTGTGGAGTGAGGCTGGTCGATTCAAGAGTTCCTTAAAGTGCTCTACCCACCTATTTCTCTGTTCTTCAGTGTTGCTGATTACTTCGCCTTCCCTGCTTTTCATTGGTTGTTCCGGTTGACGATAGTTTCCGGCGAGCTTCTTTGTTGTTTCGAACAACTGTCTCAAGTTTCCACCTCTTTCAGCCTTATCCGCTGTCATTGCTAGATCTTGCACATATTTTCGATTGTCAGCTCTGATGCTCTTAACCACTTTCCTGTTTGCTTCTGTGTATGCAGCTTGTGCCTTAACTTTCTCTGCTTTTGTTCGGCAGACATTGATTGCTGCCTTCTTGCTCCTCCTCTCTTCAATTTTTGCAAGAGTACCAACAGAGATCCATTCCTTTTGATGGTGCTTATTGTGACCCAGGACCTCCTGACGTGTTGAAGTGATTGCCTCTTTGGTCTCTTCCCAATTCTTTTTCACAGTTGTTTCCTCTAAATGGAGTAGATCCTGCAAGGACTGGATCTTATTGCTGAGAACTATCTTGGATTCGTTGAGTTTTATGGTATCCCGAAGAAAGGCTGTACTAAACTTGTGTGACGTTGTCTGCCCCGTTGTCCAGTGCTTCCTTAGTTTCAGTTTTATTTTAGTGATCAGCAAGTGGTGATCTGAGACTATGTCAGCTCCTCTCTTGGTTCTCACATCTCCCATGGTCCTTCTGCACTTTTTATTGATACATATATGGTCGATTTGGTTCTGAGTAGTGTGATCCGGTGAAATCGATGTAGCTTTGTGTATGCGTTTGTGTGGGAATATTGTGCCGCATATGACCAGTTTGTTGACGGCACAGAGGTTTGCAAATCTCTCACCATTTTTGTTCCTTTCTTCCAGTCCATGTCGTCCCATGATGTCTTCAAAAAGTTTGCATTTTGTTCTCCCATCAGAATAGTCAAATCCTTTGGTAAGCATCCGTCAATGATTGACTGCAGCCTTTCGTAGATTTGATCATTAACGTCGTCATTGTAGTCATTGGTAGGTGCATAACATTGGATGACGTTCATTGTATTGTCCTCTTTCTTTGTTTCGAAGGATGCTTTAATGATCCTGGGTCCATGAGATTCCCATCCTATCAGTGCATTTTGTGCATATTTGGACAGCATGAATGCAACTCCTTGTGTATGCGAAGCATTTTCCTCTTCATGACCAGAGTATAATAGCAGTTCCCCTGAAGCTAGTCTCAGTTGTCCAACCTGTGTTCAATGCGTTTCGCTGATTCCAAGAATCGCCAAGTTGTATCTTTTCATTTCTGCCGCAACTTGAAATAGTCTTCCGGTTCCATGTACATAAAAGAATGGTTGCTCTGGTTATCAGAAGGGGCATCAGCCTCGTGACTTCCGAGGGAACTCGGCTTTTAGCACGTAACGTCATAATTCTTCTTGCAACTACCATGTCAGTGTTAATATGGTTTGAATAATTTTTTATGGTTAGCGTTTTTTTGGCAAGTTAGGTTTTAGTTGGGATGGGGGCATCAAGCCCATACCCAACCCCTCCACCTTTATCCGGGCTTGGGACCGGCAGTAGCCCCGAAGGGTCTACAGGCTGAGTTAAGACCACAGGTACACAATCAAAAATTCCAATGCGAATAAGCAAACGAGAGAGTTAGGGAATGGATGAATAGGATAAAAACGCGCATATATATATATATATATATATATATATATATATATATATATATATATTCAAGAGGCGAACAGAATGAATATGCTCATAGGCGGTAAGCAATGTTCAATCATACCTGCTCATACAAAACATAAAATAATAAAAGCCAGTGGTACATACACGTTATTGCCATACGAATGACTCGGTTAAATGGGTTAATCAAAAGTTGTAACCAAGTTAAATATCAAGGAAATCAAGGGTATCTAGAGTTATTTCACTATCACTACATCAATCTCTGAATGCCTCTCTCCCACTGGCCATGTAAATCACAAATCAAACGAACATAGTTATAAAGCCTATACTTTTACACCCTCCTCTTCTCCATGTAACATGATAAACAACCCATCAGATGTGCATCATGCTTCTCAAATACATAAATACTCACTCTATATCAATGAACCCCCGATCTGCACTCAATAAGATGACTCATTTACGCCTCCTGGTAATTTTAAACAACTCTACACTTGTCCTTACAACTAGAAGTTGGTTGTCCTTCAATATCCCCGACTCATGACTTCCTCTGTGACAGAGGATCTAAAAAGATTTTAGTGAGTGATTCGAGTTGCGATTGACTATGATTACCACTAAATACTAATTACTGAGAGGACAAATAAATCCAGGGTAAAGAATATATTTGCTGGTGATTTCGTGGTGTCGAAAGAACACCGAAATTACACCAAGAAAGTGGGCGAAATAAAGAGCAGCTACATCAAAGATGGCAACAACACAAACAGAAATCTGTTCGTAAAAAGGTGTTATAAACAAACAGTACAGTTAAAAAACGTTGGTAGAATTGGTTATAATAATGAATGTTTTCATTTCACCAATCGCGTTCTTTTCATAAAATTATTCAACTACAAGTTGGTGACTGTCTCATGTATGAATCTAGAAACATTAGGGCATAAAGTTTTAGGGAGACGGCCCCTAACAAACTGCTTGATTCGATATAGTTCGCTTCATGCACCAATGAACGTAAAATACTAATTTGATATATATATTGACCTCCAAACACTCATCGATCGATTTACACTACCATTAGTGGGTCATTTGCTAGAGCTGCCTCTCATGAATTCGCCTGATAAATTATGTGTGATGACTTCGACTTCCTTGGAATCAACTGGCAAACATACGCCGATCGACAGTACGTTGAACGCACACTTATTTCCCTATACATTCATGGTTGAGAGAAAAATTTGTATCTGCCATCAAGAAACCATAAAATTATAGACTTCATGTTTTGCAACGATTTCACAGCGACATTTGTACTAGTGTGCAAAAAGTTTCACAATAGCTACACAAAATAGTCCTATTCACTCCATCGTTTCCTAAAAATGGAATAAATCCAAAACAGTAACTATGTGATTTCAACACGCAAATCATGAACACGCTCATTGGTAAAGCTTCCCATTACTAGTTAAGCACTCTGATTGGACTACGTTGTTTACTAGTGATAAACGTTCTGTAACACTACTTATATTCACTGTCACCATCGAATCTACACAAGTAGCTACTATCGCCTCCAACGACCCTTTATTTGAAGCCAGAAACCAGGACTAAGCTAAGTAAACTAAAAAGGACATATTGCATGTCAGCGTTATGCACAAAATTATACTGACGAAGGTTTATACAAAACTACACTCATTTACAAGTGAAATTAAAAACTTTCATGACCACATGTTCTTAATATGTTGCTAACGACTTGTTATAGAAAATCAAAAATTAAGACCATTGTACAATGTCATAAATTACGAAACAAAATTTATGTGTTCAACGTAGCTCATTTACATTTTATTTCAACTTAATTAACTATTACAAAATTAAATTTGTCCGAACAAAATGTATAAATTTATAAGTTTCATTTACATGGATTAATTTATTAAAGCTACTTTTCAAAAGAAATTCTTCATATTTGGTTAATTCATAACAATCATTTCTTAGTAATGAGTATAATCACCTTAAAGTAACGTAAACATTGTTCTTCAATCAAGTGAAGTATGTACACAAAGGCAACGTGAGTATCTGTTGTAATTTTTACTAAACAACTTATTAATCCATCAGTACTTACGCTGCTAGGAATATCGTGAGCACCATTTAAGTTTAATTGTCTGTTGTCTCAACTAATTTCTTTCATGACTGTCTTCCAGAAGGCTAGGCATGAGTCATTTTAAAAAGATTTTTCTAAGTACAATACATCAGTGGATCGAATTTGAAAAAAACACGTAAGTTACATATGCTCTAATGATCTACGCCGAAAATTATTCATCAATTCTTGATGTACACAAGCAGAGCTTCAATACATGAGTCTAAAAAGAGTTTAATGCAATGCGAAATATACATCACGTCTAACTGCTGCTATACTACACCTATAAAAGTCATAGCCGGATGTCTTGTTATAAATGAAATGCTTAAAGTTAGATTACATATAACATTAGTTAACAGATTATTATCACAAACATCATCACCTAAAACAAACTGTTGAATAAATATTATCAACTAAGGAGATTTTAGGAGAAACGATGAAGTTCTATTTTCGATGAATTTAAACTAACTTCAAGCACATTCACGTAAATGATGTTAATTTTTGAGCTTTAAAATACCCAGTCATGTAGTTGAGGTTTACGTACTTTGGTTTAACATTCGATAGACTGGAAACAAATGATATGGTTTTTGATTGAAGTATATATATATATATATATATATATATATATATATATATATATATATATATATATATATATATAACTTAATTAAAATCGCTTAACATTTCGTTACCATATAGAAAAGACAGTATATCTAATATTATACGGAGTGTCTGCTTAAACATATGCTTCTGAACATTGATTTTAAGTTTTGATGGATAGTGTTAGCTAACAAAGGACATATTGTTTTAGTTCAACCATATGAAAACGAATTTCCTAGATGATAACATACTTAATATCTGACAATCGTACTCGAATTTTTTTAGTTCATAACTAGAAGATTAGATTAAAATGATCCCGCATCTTCTGAGTACAGAGGTTAGGATTTAGGAAATCAATTGAATTATAGTTACTTAGGTATCTCTATCAGGTACGGAAAAACTAAAATATACATTGATGTGACGGTTTTTAGGATTAATACATTTCTGTTTGTTAATTTTCTCAGTATATTCAGCTAAACAGATTCACCCTAATTACGCTAGTGATTTCTACTAGTTATATTTTACAATAATTTAACTGTATTGTAAATGATCAGTGGTATGTATATGTATTTTAGATATAAACTGTGGATGTTAATGAGTACGTACAATAGTTTCCATTTATTCGTACTTATCGACAATGGCGGCTTTCAAAGTAAGTCACAAAATATATATATTGTTACTAATATTATTTTAAGAAATCAACAGTCACGTTTTTATCGGCTAGGTATTGTATTCAACTTCTGTTTAAGCTGTAGACGTTATACTGAGAACTAATCAAGGAATAAGAAGTGTTTTCCGAAAGTGAAGATCACCCATTCTCTGTAACAAAATTTATTGATCCAATCTTATGAAGAGTTTGCAATTAAAGGGATGATTACAGTTATTAACTATCGAAAAAGACAAGGAGAAACTTTTACTTACTAAAGGATTTAAAGACAATAATTCTGATTGATAAAAGCAAGTTAATCAGTGAGGAAAATTGATTTTGATTATTTTGTGCTATAAGCTATAAAATCATTCTTCGATACAATGCGCTTCATAAATATCTATACAATTTATGTTTCTTAGGTTTAAAATAAACACTACTGATTTGTACAGTTGCTACAATGACCACGGATTTAGAACATTATTTACTAACGAAATTATCTTTTGGTTCCCAGTTGAACAGATTTCAGAAGTTATTACCCCTGGGAATCTGAGTATGAACTGAAAAAATTTAAGTGATTATTATCACAGTTGCATATAATGAACCAAAGTTACAAAACAATCAATGATTGTCTATTTACATTCTCCGTAATAACATCAACGGGTCAAATGTAACAACTCCATATGATGAAATATAATGTTCATTCGGAGATCAAGTCCGAATTGCTACTAATAAATGTAAATTGAAGACGAATTCTTCTTATTGTTGTTAAGGATTAGAAAATGCAATGTAAGAAACAACCTGAAATAAAAATTGGTCAGAAAGAGAGCAAATTTATATTAAGAAATCAGTCCAATCAAAGACGAAGGCAATTTATAAGAGTAGACTGTATAAATATACTTAGAAAAGAATAACAAAAGAATAACAATACTGGAATGATAAAAAAAAATATTAAAGACACAAAATCTGGAAGTTTTATTCTGTTATGTAAATATAAACTCCAGATGCACAGTTTGTTGTGGTAAATTAGCTAAAGTTGGCAAATTTTTCGATTACTGCATTTCTCAACTGGCTAATATAACTTCTTTTTTTTGCAAATTTACGGGTTAGTTGTCGTTTAGATCTTTTGAAGAGAGAGAGGTCATATAATAACATCTCTTTCGGCCTTGGCCACCGACGATCATGCAAGAGAGAATAGAACTAAATTCTCAAATATTCTAAAATTTCCATTTTATTGAGTGCCTTTACATTGTCTTAAAATTTACTTCCATTCTTAATTTTTTTTTCTATCTTTTAACTACATTTTCTAACTGCTAACCTTAATATCAAACTTCTTATTTAGTGTTTTATCAAACGCATAATTAAACCCTACAAATAAATATTCGAATTCCTTAATACGTCGCTGTTATTTATACTGGACTTTCAATTAGGTAATTTATCAATTAAACTATTATCAATCCTTAAAGCACATGTTCCGAACGGTTCACTTGTTACTTATTGTCTTTGAATGTTTAGCATTTTATCCAATTTATATAAACGTTTTGTTATAGCACAATTATGTTTGTAAACATTTGAATTTGTATTATTATTATTATTATTATTATTCATACACAACCACTTGGTTAATTTCGATTTTATTATTATTATTATTGTTAAACCCTACATATGTTAATATGTATTTATGTGGGGCCATGATGAAAAACTACGTGATAAGAAATATTTCTTCGATATATTCATTGTTTTATTTGATGTCCGAATGGAAATTTTCAACATATAATAATAATAATATTTCACATAAAACGCCCACCACTATGATTCAGTCTGACCTTCATGTTAACCACCTTTATCTAAAACTATTAATCAATAAAATCATGTTCATAAGAAAAAAGTTAAGGCTGTTCCATGTAACTGTCAATTTGTTACGTTATCGATTAGTGTTTTGTGTATATGTTGTACTTTTTATCAGTGACTATTTACTTTAAGTTTTAGTACTTATTATATATTGATCTGTGATTCAGAAACCGATTGCAGTTAAAGAGACAGTTTTAGTTGTTTCGACTTGCATTGATATAATAATGATTCAACAGTTCTGTGTGGCTGAAAGAAATATCTTAACTTCCTTTAAGTAATTTTGTTTATGTTAAAATAGAAAATAAGTCATGATGAATAGTATTTGTGGTATTATTACAATTTCAGCAACTAGAAAAAAGTGTCGGTGAACTTATAAAATCGTAGGATACATAAGATTTTATGACGAACTGAAATATTATTACCTTCAAAATATTTATGACAACGCGATATCATGTGATAAATGAAGTAAGACTTGCTTCATTGAATAAAAATAATGGCAATACATTGTTTGAATAATCTGATCTATTTGACTCAAGTTTACTGATCCATAAAACGTAGAAGGATAAAATGAATTAAAATAAAATACAGTTAAGTCATATACACTCTGTTCATGTGTGATCTACATGGCAGATATATATTTTAGTGCTTCTTTGTATCAATGTTTACTTAGTTAACTCAATAAATAAAAATTTTGGTAGATTATGGTTATAAATATGCAAACTGTAAATACAGCATATATAGCATTCTAACTAAACGACACACAGTCCCTAGTTAAATTGAGTGAGACTCAAAACCTGATGATAAATATTTGTTACAAGGGATCAGAAATATTCCTCACAAATAAAACAAATTATATAGCACATATGAATACAATACTCAAAGACTACCAAGAATTTCGAAAATATCTTCAAAAACGATCCCGGAGGAAATAATTGATGACTGAATCATTAGATAGCCATAAACAAACAAATGTTATCTTCCAGGAAACATGACACCAAAATTACACGATCTATCAAAAGTAGGCAACACTGGATTACCACTTTACCCAGGAGTACATTCACCCTGCCATGCTACAGCTAGTGAGACGTGTAAAGCTACTGAACACAGAAGTTGTCCAGCCGTATGTAATTGAGAGTTATGGATTTATTGGTAAAATTAGAAATTTAAAAAAGAATTATAAATTCGTGAGATCACTTGATGTTTCAATCTTAATTACGAAAGTGTCTCCGAAGGAAATAATTGACTGCATGTGTAGCTAGCAAGACAGCCCTCACCAATAGGTTCCGGGCGTTGCACGATATGCTCAATGGAGAGGAAGCAACATTGGAGAACAATTGGAAGGGGATTAAGGAGGCAATCATTTCAACATGTCACGAAGTTCTGGATCACAAGAAGTACCATCACAAGGATTGGATCTCTGTTGGTACTCATGCGAAAATTGAAGAAAGGAGGAACAAGAAGGCAGCAATCAATGTCAGCCGAACAAAAACAGAGAGAGTTAAGGCACAAGCTGCATACACAGAATCAAACAGGAAAGTGGAGAAGAGCATCAGAGCTGACAATCGAAAATATGTGGAAGATCTAGCAATGACGGCGGAAAAGGCTGCAAGAGATGGAAACTTGAGACAGTTGTACGATACAACAAAGAAGCTCGCTGGAAACTATCGTCAACCGGAACGACCAATGAAAAGCAAGGAAGGCAAAGTAATCAGCAACACTGAAGAGCAGAGAAATAGGTGGGTAGAACACTTTAAGGAACTATTGAATCGACCAGCTTCACTGAACACACCCAACATCGAAGCAGCATCCACAGACCTCCCAATTAATACTGGCGCACCTACGATTGAGGAGATCAGTATGGCCATCAGAAAAATCAAGAGCGGCAAAGCAGCAGGATCAGACAACATTCTAGCAGAGGCACTGAAATCAGATGTGGAAGCAACTGCGAAAATATTTCACATCCTTTTCAAGAAGATTTGGGATGAGGAACAAGTACCATCAGATTGGAAAGAAGGATACCTCATCAAAATACCAAAGAAAGGCGATCTCAGCAAGTGTGAGAACTACAGAGGCATCACTCTTCTCTCGATACAAGGCAAAGTCTTCAACAGGGTATGGTTAAACAGAATGAAGGACTTCGAAGACACCAAACTTCGAGACTAACAGGCCGGATTTCGTAAGGATCGATCGTGTACTGACCAAACTGCAACATTACGGATCATACTGGAGAAATCAGTTGAATGGAACTCACCACTCTACATCAACTTCGATAGAGTGGACAGGAAAACATTGCGGAGGCTTCCTCAACACTACGGTGTGCCTGAGCAAATAGTTAATATCATACGGAATTCTTATGATGGATTCAACTTCAAAATCGTGCACGGAGGACAGCTGACATACTCATTCGAGGTGAAGACCGGTGTCAGGCAAGGTTGCTTACTCTCACCCTTTCTCTTTCTCCTGGTCATCGACTGGATTATGAAGACGTCGACATATGGAGGGAAGCACAGTATCCAATGGACAGCTAGGATGCAGATGGACGATCTTGACTTCGCAGATGATCTGGCTCTTCTATCGCAGACGCAACAACAAATGCAAGAGAAGACGACCAGTGTAGCAGCAGTCTCTGCAGCAGTAGGTCTCAACATACATAAAGGAAAAAGCGAAATTCTTCGATACAACACAACATGCACCAACCAAATCACTCTTGATGGATATGCTCTGGAGGACGTTAACACCTTTACATATCTGGGCAGCATCATCGACGAGAAAGGTGGATCCGATGCAGATGTGAGGGCGCGGACTGGCAAAGAGAGGGCTGCATTTCTACAGTTGAAAAATATCTGCAACTCCAAACAACTTTCAACCAAAACCAAAATCAGGATTTTCAATAAAAATGTCAAGACAGTTCTACTTTATGGAGCGGAAACTTGGAGAACTACCAAAGCCATCATCCAGAAGATAGGAGTGTTAATTAACAGCTGTCTACGCAAAATACTTCGTATTCGTTGTCCAGACACGATCAGCAACAACAAAGTGTGGGAGAGAACAAACAAAGTAAGTAAGTAAGTAAGTAATGTGTAGCTAGCTGCAAAATCGACGAATGTAAACTGATACCTTCAGTCCATTCTTCAAATAACTGATACTTGAACCATATACATTTTCTGCACAATAGGGCGCTCTATGTACAGTGTGGCTATAGGATAACTACTAGGCCGCATTAAAGAGGAATACTTTGTGGTGATATCGAAAAAGAATAAGTGTAATAAGTTAGGTGGGATACTGGCAAACTCAACGAATCGAAGATAACCCTCAACAATAGGTTCCAGACCTTTCAAAACCTACTGGATAGAAGTAGCACAAAAAACACTAGGGAATTTTTAGAAGCTTGACACTCAGGTCAATTAGCAATCAACAAACACATCGACAATGACCCAATTTACCAACCAATCAAAAAAATCATAGGCAGACATAGGATCAAGAAACAGATCAAAGGGAGATACAATCAAAATAAAGGTGCGAACAAGAACCAGTCATTATCGATGTTAACAGAATAGGCTACGGATCAAACATGGAAAATTTTGAATATTTCACTTCTATCTGAAGTTTGATGATGATGATGATGATGATGATGATGAACAATGAAAGCCCCACAACCGAAAAATCCAACTCAGAGAAAGAAAATCCACCACATGGGCTACAAATTTTCCCCATCTCAAAATCGTATGAGACACGCTTCTCGTCGCTCGAAAATGGGAGAATTTCGCCAAAAGGCAGGCTTCAACTCGAGAACAACTCTACTTTCTCCACGAATGTCTTCGTCAGCATCTTCTGCTAACAAGGGTCAGATGCAGATCACTAATTAACTGCTCGATCGGATGACGATCAGCGGAGCAAAGTGGAAGACATGGTACAACTAATGATCATCGATGCACACTACAGGATCCACAAATACCAACACAACATGGATGAGCAAAACAGAAAATTAGAGAGAATACTCACATCAAAACACTTAACAACATTGATGAAGGCGATCGAGATGTCAAGCAGACGACACAGAAAACAAAGAGGGAACATCCTCAAAGATAAACTAACCGGGATTTCAAAGTCACTCATAGAAGATAACTCAAATAATTGTGTGGTCAGCCTGTTGTAAAAACGACAACAGAAGTATGCCTCCTCGAAAAAAGATTGAACTACAACACAAATGACGCTCCGAAACTCGAGTTCTTCGCCGCACTAGAGTCATCATTCAAAAACGGCCGGAATAAATGAAGAAATAAGACAAAACATAGTACCACTAACTTGGCAAAAGAGAGACAACAGCCAACAAACAGCACGACAATGAAAAGCCTTAAAGAAACCCAGAACCAGGTATGATATAGTCATATTTCTAGCGGACAAAGAAGAATATATCAAGAAAGCCAAGGGACTACTTGAGAACAGGAGCGTAGATAAACTAATCGACATAAACCCAATAAAAAATTTGGACAGCCGAATTTTAAGGACACTAAACAGGCTTGTCAAAGCAGGACAAATATAAAAACCGGAAACTACAGAAACCCAGCATTCCACTACGTCCAAATCTACCCACTCCAGGAACCCCAACATTGAACTTATCAAGAGAAATTTCAAGGATATTGAAACATCAGGCGGATTCATCCAACTACTCCATTAAGTCTTCCACACGATTCTTGGATAAATTCAAGGGATTCAAATCGACGACGAAATGATGATATTCTTCGACGTAACAGCCTTAACCTCAATAGAGCAAAGCTTAGCCAATGAAACTCTATCCCTGATCCTTAGCAACAACATAAATCTCCAAAAATGTACGAAGCTTCAGCGTAGGAGTCTCCTATAACTCGTCGATTTGTGCTTAACAACATATTTCCAATTCAAAAACAGAATCTACGAACAAACAAAAGGAACACCAATGAAATCATCAATATCAGGACTCATCGAAGAAGCTGTGATGCAAAGACTAGAAGCATCGGTTTTACCAGTGATCAAAGCAAAAGTGTAGGTTCGCTATGTAGACAATACATTCATCACTATTAAAAGGAACGAGCTGGAGAACATCTACAGTCGGATCAAAAACGTCCTTGAGGACATAAAATTAGCAATGAAAAAGGAATCAAACAACAACCTATCATTTCTGGATATCCTAATCACCCAAATTGACACAGGGAAACTGAAGGCAAGTATTTCGGAAGCCGAACTACACAGAACTAATTTTCAAATACAGTAACAATAACCAAGGAACTCAAAAAATCGACTGCGTACAAACTTTGTTTAAGAGAGCGAAGAGACACTGAAGCACATATGAAGCACTAAAAAACGAGGAAAAGCATCTAATGACTATCCTCCAAAAGAACGGTTATGCACGAAACTTCATCAAAAGACATCAACTGAAATCGTCAACAGAAGCGAAATGAAGTGCAGAAACCAATAAACGGATCATCCTGCCATACATAAAAGACATACAACACAACTGAGACCATTTGGAATGAGTGTAGCATACCAACCAACAGAATCACATCCATCAGTCCTATGTAGACCGGAGGACAAAATGATAGAAGAAAAAACCAAATATCATCTACAAAGTCAACGGCTCAGACTGTGAAAAACACTACACAGGACAAAGTGAACGTCATCTTCAGCTTCGTTTGTGTGAAAATCAATAAGCAGTCAAATGCCACGACATTTCTTCCCTTAAATCAATACATCATCATCATCAACAGAAACGTAGAACTTTGCACGTAAGTACAGTAGTTCATGTTGCCATACCACATTAGCACAGAGACATAATTGTCAATTCAAAGCCCATAGTATTAGAGGTAGTAGAAGTATTAGAAGTAATCGGAGAGATTACGGTTTGAAGATATTATTCAAGAAGTATAATTCAGTGAGGTAAAATCAGAAAGAGAAAGGTAGAGGTGATGATTATTGCAGAAGG
Source organism: Schistosoma turkestanicum (assembly GCA_944470395.2). Lineage (NCBI taxonomy): Eukaryota > Metazoa > Platyhelminthes > Trematoda > Strigeidida > Schistosomatidae > Schistosoma > Schistosoma turkestanicum. The sequence continues at coordinate 29,167,611 of OX103979.1, read as the reverse complement.
TTAGAATTTCATAGATCACAAAGAGCAAATACACCGGTGCCATTGCAAACGGTTTTGAACCATGACATTCAGGGTCTCTAACCATCGATTATTATCATCTCGCGAAACCCAACCAGTTAGACTACATCTAACGACATGGCTCAGTCCACTTGTCAGTGACTTTATGTGATGTTTTGTTCTAGCCGCCCCTAGCTTTCGTCCAACCTATCCCTACATCACAAAACATAGATCGACGAGGCAGCAGGTGTTTAGGCATACGAAACACATGTCCCAACCATCTCAACTGATGAAGTTTCAATACTTCATCTAATGATCTGCCACCCTTACCTAGGACCCGTTTCCTAACGACAGTATTGCTTACTCGGTTGTTCCAGGATACACGAACTATGCTTTCGGAGACACCTATGATCTAAAAGCAGTAACTTAAGGATATCTTCTTCTATGGCTGTGTTTCACAGCCATAAAGTAGGACGGAGCGAACTGCTGCACAGTATACTCGTCCTTTGCTCAGCATACGGATATCTCGCCTTCACCATATTTGACGCAAGTTGGCAAAAGCCAATCGAGCTTTCTGTATCCGTGCTGAGATTTCGTCAGTCACCAGGCCATCAGCACTGATGAGACTACCGAGATAAGTGAAGCGATCAACACCCTCAACTACTTCACTCCCTATCACTAGTTCAGATACCAATGCGACCCAATCTCGAAGCAACGTTATGCATTTTGAGGGGGAAAACCGCATCCCAAACATGCTTGCATTGTTGCTTAGGGCAGTCAGAAGACTGCATTTTGTCAGCGTCTTCATTGAATAGAACTATGTCATCTGATGAGCTTAATGTTAACTCTAAAAGCATATCAACGACAAAGTTAAAAAGAAATGGAGAGAGTGGACAGCCCTGACGGACACCACTAGATGTAGAGAATTCAGATAACAGTTCGCCATTAAGCTCTAACTCGACCTGTAGTGTTCGAGTAGAGAGCTTGTATAAGGTTAATGTACTTCTTTGGTACACCTTTAATGACTATATCAATACATACGGAAAACTATGAACATATGTTCGATTGGAACAGTGTGGAAATACTGGATAGGGGGAGCATAAAGAACACTAGATAGTCAACGTTATATGGAATTCTTACAATAGATTGAACTGAAGACTAGTGTCAAACGATATTGCTTACTCTCACCCATTCTCTTTCTCCTTATGGTCGACTGGAATATTAAGGCATCAACATCTGAAGCGAAGCACGGAATAAATAGGGCAGCTTGGAGATAGCGGAATGATCTGGATTGCAGGGATGATCTAGATCTTTTATCCCACACACATAAACAAATGCAGATGAATAAAGCCTGTGAGACAGCAGCCACTGCAACAGCAGTCTTCAACATAGGAGAAAGCGAGATTTTCCGATAATACACAGCATGCACTAACCAAATTACACTTGACAGAGAAACTTTAGAGGATGTAAAAACCTTTACATATCTGCACAGTCTCATTAATGAGCAAGGTGGATCTGATGCAGATGGGAATGCACAGATTAACAAAGCAAGGGAGGCATTTCTATAATTGAAAAACAACTGGGACTTAAAATAACTGTCAACCAACATTAAATTCAGAATTTCCAATGCAAAAGTCAAGGCAGGTTTACTGTATGGGGCTGAAACTTGGAGAATTACCAAAGCCATCATCCACAAGATACAAGTGTTTATTAACAGCTGTCTACGCAAAATACTTCGTATTCGTTGGCCAGACACCTTCAGCAACAACCTACTGTGCGATAGAACAAATCAGATTCCAGGAGAGGAAGGAATCAGGAAGAAGAGATGGAAGTGGGTAGGGCACACACTGAAGAAAGCATCCAATCGCGTCATAAGATAAGCCCTCACTTAGCATCCTGAAAGCCAAAGGAAAAGAGGAGGGCTAAAAAACACATCTATCAGAGAGACGGAGATAGACATTAGAAGAATGAATAGAAATTGGACAGAACTAGAAATGAAGATCCAGGACAGAATAGGTTGGAGAATTCTGGTCGGTGGCTGTGCTCCACTAGGCGTAACAAGCGTAATTAAGTAGTGAGTTAGGATTTTATTGTCACTGCATAAACTTCATTTTTATAGTGCTAAAAAACAAAGACAAATGCAGATCTTATGAGACACCTTTAACGGAAACCTAGCTCTGCAACCTCTATGTTTATTTACCAGTTCAAATGTTCTAGTGGAATCAGTTACGTAGGTAAATGCCTCTGTATTTCTGAACCTCACCCTTCTTTGTTGATCAAAGAAGAAAGGAATACAGTCGTGATCTGTAGGTATAAAATTTTCCTTCCACTTGTTTTATTAATTACATAATGTCAGTGTTACAAATAGTATTAAGTGTCTCTAATCAATTAATCTCGAACTTACTTAATTCTTATTGTTACGTAACGATTTTTTATGATTAACCGATTGTTTAACCCTCTCTTTAGATCGGTTACATCTGTTGAGCTTCTAACTAATTACTGTTTTAAAGAGATTACTAACCTAACAGGCTACCATTCGCTTCTTATTCATCTTATTTTTAATTGTGAAGCTTAAATAATAATATTGATCAAGAACTAACTGAAGAGCAAAATTTCCACGTTCAACTTGTGTTTGGATAGTTCCCTGTTAAAATAGGGCATAAACTGACGAAAATCAAAGTGGTATAGCCATGATCGGTTGATGTCAACTTTTAGGCCAAAATATCTAATGAAACGCTCAAAAAGCTAGTCAACTGAATAACCTATTTATGTACACGTCTAGTTATTAAAACAAGCACTGAAGCAAAGTTTTACACTTTGTTATTTGGAAATGAATCTTACATATTCCTGACTTTCGACTGGATTTTCCAGCATTCATAGCTGAGAGATTAATGTCCTATGCCTTTACATGAGTACTCCGCTAAATATCGACCACATACAAAAGTGTACAAACACTTCTTTTTTTTATAGAATTTATTTGGCACCAACACACAGGTTAAATTTTCATCATTTTTAAACTGTTTTAATATTGTGAATATGCTCAATTCTTTTCAGTCTCATTGAAATAATCTTCATCAAACAAAGCAAAATTAAACTAGTGTCATTGAATACACACGTATTATAATAATTAATATGAAAAAGAAAAAAATTTACTCAACTACTCATTATGTTAAATTAATATTATGAACACTAATTAAGTTTCATAAAAATTTACAATTCTTATTAAAATATAGAAACACATACAAGTATGAAATATAAAGCATATTTTTACTTTATTCACCAGAAATAGTTATAGTTGTTTATCCGTTTAGAAAAGAAAAAAAACAAGTGTATACAATAGCTGAAACAATGTTCCATATTAATTCATTAATGAATGATGAATTGTGTAATCAAATGAAAAAAAAAACAAGGATAAATTAAAATCAACCATTGATATAAATAGTATTGAAACGAACAATTTGTTTAAAAACAAGCACCTTCTTTCCATTGTCTGTAAAGTCAAGTTTACAAGTACACAACAAACGTAAATAAAAAAAAAGGACCAAATCAGGTGGGAAAAAAAATTCAACTGCATATTTTATTATAGTAGTATTAAAGGTTTCGAAGATAATATAAATATATGTATTTATATCACCAGAGACTATTATCATAGTGTATATTCTGCAAGTACATATCTCTCTTCCTGGTGGTTTGAGAACTGTGCATACATTAATTATTAAGATAATGAAAACAAAAATCAAAGCAATGCAATATGATTGCGATAACATCATCAGGTAAAAACAAATTGAAGGAAAACAAAAACATACATGCAAAAGAAAAGCACATAGAAAAAAAAACTTATTACGGACAGATTATATTAGATTCGTTAAAAAAAAAAGACCCGCAGCATTAATCAGTCACAGTTCTCGAATAAACCATACATCAAGATTGTTAGCCTAGGGAAATGAAGATTATTTCATGGTAAAAACAGTGATTGCAAAGAACAAACCGATATGATGTAGGAAGAAGGAAAGCATGATATGTTTGCGGTAAGTTGTATATAGTTTGGCCAGATTAGCATAATTTGAACAATCAATTAGATTATTCACGATGCACGATTCCTATACAGAAATTCATAAATAAAACATCGAACAACGTAAATAGATAAGATCAATATTTGGTAGTAGTTGTAGTAGTAGTAGCAAATATATAAATATCATGGAAAAACTCATAACAACTACACTATACATAGGCTTTTGATTGTGAATTTGACCAACAGTGAATAATACGCAGTAGACTCGTCCATAGACGACGCAATTTGGCAAAAGACAATCGAGCCTTCTGTATCTGTGCTGAGAATTCTTCACACACCAGGCCAACAGGACTGATGAGACTCTCCAGATAAGTGTCGCCGTGGACACGCTCAACTACTTCACTGCCTATCACTATTTCAGGTACCGATGTAACCCAATCTTGAGACAACTACTGTCCGACGTCGGAATTTGTGTCTGTGTTTTTAGACCTGCCAGAGTGTGAATATTTAGTCTATATGTCAACATCCAGGTCTGAAATCAACCTGGTTTCCTCACGCCTTTTTTTACCTCATTAAAAGTTGGAGGACTTGCATCAGTTTGCCATTCAGGTTGTTTACGGGTGGTGGGTAGTTGAGAATTAGCCGAGTGAAAGTTAAAATGTTCCTGAAAATTTTCTGTCATCGGCCCAATCTCGTGGACTGGGAATGAAAAGTAATCCCGACTTTTTCCGAGTATCACTAATAGTCGGATTTCTAATGACAGTGTCTTGACAAGTCCGAATAGTTTTATACTGTTATCAGTCGCCTCTAATTTATCCAGTTCCTCAGCTTTCGCTACCCACCGTTGCACACAATCATTGAGCAGACTTTTTGCCAGCCACTGTTTAAGCTGCATCAGCTCCTCATCGTACTCAGAACCAGAATCCTTATTTCGCAAAGGTCTGAACATTAAGAGGTAAAACATTTAGTTTAGAGCAGGGTTTCAAGGGACCAGGGCTACGCGAGGTGGAAAAGGAATCAAGAAAGATTTGGTCGTGGAGATAAGAGTTATTGAGAGGTGTAGGAAGAATTTGATTGTCACTAGTATGAAGTTGTGTTTTATCAAGAGTATGAGGGCAGATGTCACTTCCCGGTTGCCTACACCATGGAAGGGAGTTTCTTGAGGAACCTGAAGAAGGTAAATTAGTTTTGGTCTCAGAGACCTGGGAACGTGACCGCATATGGCATTTTCAGTGTCGACCATTTATATACCCTTCCTTCAGTTGTGAGAAGGTAGAATCTCCGCAGACGCTGATTGTCCGACGGAAACATCTTACTTCTGTCACATCCTTCTGCTGCCATCAGCACTTCATCCTCAGACCCTAAGATGTTTCTTTTAGCTTCAACGTTTTCCAAACGACCTGCTTGGCATGGTGGGACATAAAGGACGTTCTAGCCAATATAGTTCGGTTAGGTCGTCGTAATAAGCGACTGAAGTAGCGAATATACAACCATGGATATCAACCAATGCAATTGTATGCAAATGTTGCATTCGTGGCAAGGCCAACAGATTTCTTAGAACCGATTCCATGTGTTCGCGCATAGGTGAGTACTGCTAAGGAGTTATAAACTAAAACAATACAGTTGCTCGGTTTTGTACAAAGCTTATACTTTTCCAGCGGTGTTTCACTTGATTTGGGTTTGAGATAAAAACAGGTTTTAAACGAAAGATCACTAATTCTTTGAATATTACTGAGACAAAATTTATGAGTAAAATTTCCAAAAGGAAATCGAAGCAAATAAATACAGAATGGATTTTTGAGACAAATTTTGTCACCCTGGTAGGTAGACGTGCGCGTGAATAAATTTACATGAGAAACAGCTTCATGGGGAAAAATAGTAAAATTAATCCAAAATAAAATGTTTCACTAGAAGTAAGATAGTTAATTCAGAAATCAAACATTAAAAATACCTGTAATTGACTCCGTCACTTGCGCATCATACAGTAGGTGAAACGAGACCATTTATTACCGAATCACTTAGATTATGTGATGATGACATAGAATTCGATTGGTTTTGTACAGATGGAGTGAATACAGTTGATGCCTGTGATACATTATGCAAATGACTGTTTGATAAAACATTTCTATCAGCAATTCTACTATCTCCAACACTGTTTGTTTTTTCGGATAAAGTTTTCATGTTTGCATTTGCATTGCCAATAAGAGATAGTCGATATATAGGACGATAAGATACTCCGAGTGGGCTGGCTTTTTGTCCAGTACGTACAACGTCAAAAAGTGTAAGCTTTTGATAATAAAAAACAAATAAACGGATGAATAATAGTTACAAGTGAGAAAAGTATTTAGTCGACATTTTGTGACGGTATGGAATTTTTTTCAATTTACAACTTGCAAATTGTGTATTATATTTGGTCACTATGGAATAGGAGTAGCTTATACTTTTGGGCACATACAGCAATGTATGATTCTTACTGAGAGAAATCTATTGTTTTATAGGAGTGCACTAAATAAAAAACCAAACATAAAAGTTATTTTACATCTCTTCGGAAAAGTTAATATTAGTATATTGTGTCAATATTGGGGATATAAACATTCTATAAATTTAGTTTAGTTTCATTCTATGTGTATCATATCTCAGAAACAATCATACGAAAAAGACCAACGCTTACAGATGAACTTGACTAAAAACTTATTTTTCTATCAAGATGGTGGTTCAAAAGGGCTGATTTAAAAAAAACAATATAAATGAAAGATAAGCTTTAGAATATTATATATAGATTCAAATATTTGGACTATTCATCATCTCATACGTTACAGATAGAAAAAGCATGAATATTAGTCCCATAGCTTCTGGGAAGTTGCAAGGAATTATTTTCAGATAGTTTAGAAAGCAAAATAATAGATGTGACCAGGTTTAAAAGTAATACCCGGACGTTTTCATTTAGCCAAATCGGTTTGGATAAACGATCAAGTGTTGAACTTTACATCATTCATGCGGGAAGTTTTTAGTAATAACGGAAATTCAAACTTCAGGAAGTAAATTTCAGTCGATTGCATAGACTTTTAGTAAGTCTTCAGGACAAATTAAACGTCATAAATCAATAATCGTTTAAAGATTATGTACATACTTGACCGGGTGCCAATTGATAAAGTCCGAGAGCAGGTCCATGTACATAACATGAAGTATTTACGTTTGTACTACCAGGTTGAGAAAATACAACTGAACTGACCGCAACAACATCATGAGAATCTAATAGATGTAAAGTATCCATTCGACGAAGTTGTGGCATACTGAGAACAATAGCTTGACCGCCAACATTTGTAAAAACAAATGAATATTCACAATTTTGATCTGCATGCGATGTTACAGATACACCACTTGCGTTTGAACGCTCAAGATCAACACAAGCAGAATCAGCTATTAAGAAATTAAAGAATGGAGATAAAGAACAAAGTAATAAGTAAATAAACCGTAACTTTTACGCAACATCAGTGACAGCAAAAAATAAACAGAAATTATTCAAACAAAAAATGATGTCTAATTACTAACCAGTGGATTCTTTTGAATTGATCTTTCCGTGTACTCGAAATCCAACTACCGAAGCAGATTTAATACGATAACCATCAATAGCTGTAATACGGGCTTTAAATTTCAGGTGTAAATTAGGCAAATTAAATAACCGTATTTGTTCTTCACTTACAACTGATAAAACAGGTAGATTATGAGATTTGCCAACATCAGACATGTAATGTTTCCAATCTGCATTAAAAATAGAATAGCATATGAGATAATGAGAAGTAAACTAAAATTATGAAACAGCGATAAGTATAATCTATGGGATATAACAACGGTTAATCTGAACTACAGAATTTTTTAGACCGGCCAATTAGAGATAAAGCCTTCGAGATTTTGTTGTTGCATGCCGGTTTTTTCTCCAAAGGGTAACCTAAATAACATTTCCCCCATTCAAATTAGGATAATGATACTTGCTATTATCTAATCGGTTTTAGTTCGGTAACATTTTTATGTTCGAAGATCATTGGATGCTACCGTATAAACAGAGATGTTCCATTTCAGGTTTTGATTTCTATCCGAAATACAGAGTTATCCTGAATTTGCATCTTCTCTATCTCATATTAGTGTGCACAGATTATTAATGTTGGAGTGTTGTCGTGTATGATCTACTCTCTAAGCAAAGTCCACTTTAAAATCTGTGAGTGTGAGAATATTTTCCAAAGGTCGTTAACAACAACTACCGTAAACTTAATCATGATCGTTTATCGAGATTTTAACAGAAACCTAAAAGATTCAATGAAAACTTTTTAAGAACAGACGTATCTGAACACAATGACTGATAGTTTCAAAATAATTCTGCTACTGTAATTCATTTATCAAGTAAATACAGAGTATGCATTAACGTTTGTGTAGAAACCCTAAATCAAAGTAGGGTGAGATTGAAACCTGCAAAGTGATTTATAACCAGTAAGTCAACGTCTACTATACTTTAGATCTGAAATTACATCTTTTCTGCATTTTGCAGAATATGTAAAACAAAAGCCATTATCAAGAACAAAGTATACAAATGATAATCTAATTGAGTTTAAGCGAAAAAACACTTGAATAATCAATCAAATGCGAAAGATAGTAATAATAAGTTATATCAATCGAAACACAAATACACATGTTTTCATATAAGTAGATGAGCTCATTAGAGATTCAAAATGACTAATATTTTAATTAAATTCAATCAGTTTAGTTAATACATGTCAACCCAATAAGGATATTTTAAGAGAGAATGATGCTTAAGATGAACAACCATTCAGTGTAATTTAAATGTTAGTTTATTTTGATTAGTGCGTCACTTGAATTCATGATAAGAACAAATGCACTTCACTATTTAATTCAATGTTTGCTACTTTACTGCATATAAATGTACACATTTATTTTGAACCTTTGTACATGTCTCACGGTATTGATCAATTTGGTAGACAACACCGATTGAACACAACATTTATATTTTATCAGTTTTATACAACTAATTTGTGAGAGAAAAACACTTTCAACGTTCAGTATTGATATTTAAGTTTTTACTACTATCAGCAAACTAGAATATTAATGTGGTTAAGTTAACTTACTAGATATGACTACTTTTGAGGAGTATGTGCGCATGCGTGCATGAAGTAGAGTTGCACATGCATGAAACATTTAAATGCTTATCCTTTGGCATACAATAAGAGAAAAATAACCTCTCTAATTATAAAACCAATTGGAGAATTACTAACATCGAAATGTTTATGTTTTGCTTCTGTGAAAATAGGTATGTGTGGTATGATTTCTTGTGTCCCAATAAAAATGTAAATATTACAAATGTAATTATCATTAACACATACCTGATAATGAATAAGGCATGCTTGACTTAGCATCGATCAGACGAAGTGATAGAACAGGAGCACGATGTTGTAAAATGAGTTCTCGAGAATAGTACAATTGTAGTTTAGGTAGGACGCATGGATTCGATACTGTTTTATCAACAAAAATAGAATATAATTTAACAGTTCCAGCTTTAGTACCAATAAAAAGTGTTGCGACTGGATGTATTGTTGGACGAGAATTTGATGGACTTGGTTTAAACAACGGTGGACCAAATGCAAAACAAGATACAATAGCTACACTAGCAGAATCCTGAACACGATCGCATATTTCTCTTTCAACATTATACTGTGATATTAATAAGACATTCTCATCTGGGACTCGTCCACTGCGTCTTTCTGCTTCATCAAGAGGGGTCCCATCAGTTTGATTGGGAGCAGTACGATTAGACTTAGATAAATATAAAAGGTAAATGAACAATTCATGTTATACTACAGAATCCCTTGTATGTTGTAATGAAATAAACAGTAGTCAAAAGTACATGTCTATTTCTTTAAGTCGAATTATTAACATAATAATTTATCACGATAGTGAACAGTTTTTTTTTATTTTTGATTATTTTATATAGAAATTTGCATAGTCATGTTAGGGAAATAAATGAAATTTTTTCAATGAAATAGACCGATTCCGTGGTTTGGATGCTGAAATATACATCTAACAAATTGATAGTTTCAAATGATATGAAAAATCAACATACTTTTAAGTATTGTTCGAAGATGTAATGAGTACTTTGAAAATTTATTGGCTATTTTTTCACTACGTTATGCTTCAGTAAACGTGAATATGAAGTTAAAGATCCAATGGCATACAGGTCATTAAATACTTTGGTTAACATGATGTTTATCTAACTGTTTAGAGCTAATTAACGATTATTAAATTGAAATTGACATGCAGTAACTAGTCTCAGTAATCTAACATTAAACTAAGCTATTCAGTGTTCCAGCTGCTACATAGGCTGGAGCATATGTTCCTGTAAGTTCGATCATGCCAGACAGGTCTAATGGAGGACGCTAAAACTGAAAGCAGGAACTCAAGGTCTGAGAACGAAATCGTACGGCAGAGTTCAGACAGGTGTAGAAGCAGTAAGGTGTTTACTCAGACAATCAGCAGCTGCAGAGATGCTGCATTCTAAGAGCGAAAAAAATGGTTAGAAAAGGTCGACACTTAAAATGTAACACGACACCTTAACCCACGCATTTCCATCTTAGGAGGTAAAGACACTTGAAGAGATGAGCTAACACGTAAAAATCTAATAAAAAGGCCGTGTTTGACTGGCCTCAGGCAGTAGTCCCTTGAGCTCTACAGTCACACACCTACGTCTCTAAGACCAACACTAATCTACCTTCCTTTTCAGGTTCTTCAAGAAACACCCTTCCACCGTGTGGGCAGACGGGAAGTGACATCTACACTCATACTCGTAACTACCTGGTTGAGGCGTGTGAGATGATAGTAATCTATGGTTACAGACCTTGTATTACATGGTTCAAAACTGTTTGCGATGGCGCAGGGGCATTCATTCATTGTGTTCTCTCAAATTCTAGTCTTCTGAATTCCTCATCACCTTCATCTTTCTCTTCTCAAATTTATTTCATAGGATTATACTTTTCGAAGTGTATCTTTGGCTCTTGATTTTTTCGACTACCATTAATACTGCTAATACCTCTACTAGTGTGGGATTCGAATAGACAATTGCATCCTTGTGCTACTATGTTATGGCAGCTTGAAGTGATGTAAGCATATACGAGGTTCCACGTTGTAACTGACTGACTTAATATTCAGCGATTAGCAATTCCAAGTTATGTAGATTAGCGAACACATTCAAAAGTGATTTACAGAGCTTGACCAGTACTAAGAATGAATATGATACTGGTTACCAGTGAGCGTTAAAAAAGCTAGAATTTCATGGTAACGTCTTTGATTATAACATGGATTTGGATCCTATGACGAATGCCTATAGAATATTAATGTACCATGTTGATGAATATCAACTGGTAGAAAGTTTAGGTATAGAATTTCTGGTCAACTATCTATTACTACGTGATAAGTTGATATTTATTTAGCTCTACAACATAAATGCGATGAAGTCTATACCTTATTGCTCAATAGAATAATTTTGTTTTAGTTTAAATGAAACTTAAAACTAAAATTCATTTAACGAAAACACAACAGTGTTCAGGAAATACTTTGGAGTAGACTAGTGACAACCAAGTGATTGTTATTAGTTTACGTGGTTCGACTAATTTAATTGTTCGTTAAATAAACATAGGGGTGTTGAAGAATGAACTTACTTGAGTTACAGTTCGTCGAATACCAGCACGACTAACATTAACAGTAGAAGTTGAGACAACTGGCTGGACGTTTGATTTAGTTGATCGTACTCTTTTAAGACGTCGAAATGAATCGCGAAGACTTTTCTTAAGTTCTCGAGTACGACGCCTAGCCCAACCTTCACCGGCAGCAGCTTCTTGAAGAGCATCGATATTTTCCGGTATTGTTGACACGGCAAGTAATGTTTGAGGTGCTAATGGTTTCTGTGTATCTGAATCGTTATTAGGTAAAGGTTTAGGTACGAAAACTACACCAAAACCATGTGGTGTACCGAGTGCAAGTAAAATTTGCAAGCCACCACCAGAAGAGTTATTAGTTTGGTTCTGACTAAATTCTTTTAGATGAGTTAATTCAAATTCACTCAAAAGAAGAGATGTAATACGTGCAGGAGGCTGGACGAAAATAACACCTGTAGCTTGTAATTGAGCAGGAAGTGGAGTAGGCTGTCCTGAATTAGCAATGAAATTACTGCTGAAGCATGTTCGAAGCTAAATATGCAGTAAAAAATTATTATGTACTGGTCGAAGAAAAAACAGATAGATAGAGAAGGTAATAAAAAGTTCACAAATAAAAATATTTTCTAGCCTAATGAAGTGTAAAGTATCTTAATCAAAAAAGTGGAAACCTAACTTAAAAAATATGTTCGGATATATGAATAAACAAACGAAAACGAGGTTTAACCATTATCTTAACCTCAGGTATTGAATGGTTAACAGACGAATTAAATTTAGTACTTTGGTATATTCTGGTTTTATCTAATCGTTCATGTTCGAACTGCATAAAAAAACATATCTCTTAATGCTTGTGAAAAAAGTAATCATAGACTTGTAGTGGAACGCTTCTACGGAAAAAATACGATTTGTGAAAAATAAACATTATTGTACTCGTTTTGTTTAACTGTACCAAAAACACTTCTTGCGCGCAACGTTCTCTTCGCGTTGCTGCCATTTTTCTAAATGCGCTGCTCCCCATGTAATGCCTATTCTCTCCTTCAATAAAATATTCAAACATGGATTTATTTTGATTTAAATGACGGGATAGTATGGAACATTTAGCGGTGATCATAGTCAATCTGGTATCTCTCACCACTAATGGTTGAATGTAAAACTTATGAAAGTATCATGTTAACGTTGCGTATTACCTACATGATAAGAATCACAAATTAGCACGCAGAATACATAAACAAAACATACTCCATTCAGTTTATGTTATACTTCAAGGTTGTTGCTGATAGACGTAACATAGAGTAAACAATGCTATGAAAAAAATTGTTGAGGTGAACCAAACAGGAATTTTCAAAACAGGTCAATAAAATAACACTTATAAAACAAAGAGACCTTCCATACGAACTACATAGATCAATAATTTATTTATAATTTTTCTGCAAAAAATGTTCACTGTCATAGCACTTTCAAATATGTACGTGTTTAACAAGAAATACCTGATGGAGTGTTATAGAAAGCGTACTAACTTAGCATTCGTTTTACATTTAACTAATGAATTGTAGCTGATAATTAGACATTAATAAATACGACTGACGAGAAAAGCATTATTCAGATAACACAATAAGTTAATGAAGATTTAGTCAAAATAAGATAATTCAGAGAACACAACAAATTTAACAGGTTCTAAATAAAATATCATATTTCTCGATTGATTTGATATAAAATGTAGGCATAGACAATCACTAGCAAATAAATAATGTACTATTTACCGTAAGAGGAGCATGTCCTTTCCATTGAAATCCAGGTACTGATTTTTTAATTGTTACAATTGCCGGTTCAATATGTGGAGTGAAATTAAGAAATTGATATACAATTACCTGAAAGAATGAAATATGTAAGAACAAATACATACTCATTCGTTTACTTTACTAATCACATTTAGTTGCTATGAAATGAGCAAAATACACTCTTACAGAAAAATATCGATTATTCACTTATATGTCTTAAAGATCTCAGCAAATTTTGATTGGCTACATTTATTAGTATGTATTTTCAAATTGTTAGATTTATAATTATGACAGCTTAATGAGTCTAAAACAGAAAGAATTTTAAGAAATATCTGTTTCACTATTTAAATTATACACGACAAAGTAAGAAACAGCACGGCCAGAATAATAATCGAGACAAAATAATATGAATTCATTTTATTTCATGATTTCTCATCAACTGTTTACAACCCATATGTGCAATAAAGTGCCACAACACGGTATGGTATAATATGAAGCAATTGACATTGATGACACAAGAGCAGGAATGAAAGAAAAAGTTCTGTGATTATGCATAAACATCTAAGAGTAAATAATGTGTATTCTGTTTAACATAATGTTAGACAAATGATTTCAGTAGAAAAAGAGAGGGATTTCACAATTAGTTTATGTTTAAGATAGTAGTGTAAACTCTACAACAGTACCACATGTACTCTATTCCTATGTTAGATGATACATGCCCATACAAATTATTCGCACTTTTGACGATTGATTCAGTAGTGCTAACCAATAATAATTTTATTATTATTTTTACGATATTTACTTTAGTCAGCATCATACGTCTGGTTATAGTAAACATTTCTCACTACAAAATATAAGAAATTGAAACAAATTCCCATTTTATAAGCACTTAGATTATATATATATATATATATATATATATATATATATATATATATATATATATATATATATAATTTGACTATGAGAAAATTTGCATAATCGAATAATTAATAACCAGAAAGCACTTTATGCAAATACTGTGAACTTAGGGACTGATAGATGAAAAAATTTGCCGCAATATAAATATTCTATCACTAAACGGAACTTTAAATGCAAGATATGGAGAGATAGAACAAAACTAACAGACACGGTTTAGGATGAGAAACATCACCAACATGTCTCTAAAACAATAAATATATCCATCATAATGTATGGAGACATACAGGAAATAACAACACAAAATCCTATGACAAAACAATAATGGGTTTGTCAAAAAAGATCCACTTCTCTAAGTTTGTAAATACAAGAAATATAAGAATATATGACAAATTATGTAAGGTAATACGATGAACATGTATAAGGCTTATACGTCTAACGTGATTGTACGATAAGTAACAAAAAAATTATTCAGTAAAATATATAAGTAAAATTCCACGATCATAAACTAATTATTTTCAGTGATTACAAGGAGTGCTTAGTAAACAGTTTAAAACAAACAAATATAAAAGACTGAAGCTGGTGAAGATAACGATTAAAGCATTTTATTATTTAAAAAGTAAGATGAATATTCCAGAAGAATTGTCAACAGTGTTGCACTAATTTATTTTTTTAATTTACCTGCTTAAAAGTTATGAGGAATCGTTGAGTTAGTCCTTCATTGCATATACAAAACAGTCCTAATGAGTTTAAGTTATTCGCGAAAAGGAAGTGGCAATGGGTATCAGCAGACAAGGATTCCTCCTAATCAAAGAGACTGGTATTAGGAATCCGAATGTGAGACAATTTCGGAAAAGGATAATCTCACTATTCATTCTCAACCCAGGAGATTGGATAGACGGGCAGGGCACTTCACGGATCAGTTCAACTGGCCTTCAGCCGCACTACGCTTGCTCACAATCTCCAGTCATCCTGAATGGCAAGTCGATGTAAGTCGTTTGACTCCAATTGAATTTGTAAAACCTATAGGAAATATGAAACGAGGAGGAGCAGCAGGATCTGACAGGCTAAACCCTGAGATCTTAGGTAGAATATGGGAACTGCGCGTCATCCCATCTGACTGGTCTAAATCACCGATTGTCCCAGTCTACAAAAAAGGACAAAAGTCCTCTAGTGACAATCGCAGAGTGTCTGAAATATTTGCCTCAACAATACCTTGACGCTTAACGAAAGTTTGTGAAGAGCAGACTAGAGAAAACCAGGCTGGTTTTCGACCTGGACGTGGATGTATAGACCAAATATTCACACAACGTGAGGTCCTAGAACATAGACACTCGTTTCGACGCCCCACAATAAGAGTATTTCTCGACCTTACGGCGCGGCATTCGACTCCGTTGATCGTGAGGTTCTGTGGCAGTGTCTGTTATTAAAAGATGTACCAAAGAAGTACGTACATCAACCTTATGCAAACTCTCTACTCGAACACTACTTTTCGAGTGAAAGCTTATGGCGCACTGTCATCGGGATACATTACTTAAAGTGGTATCCGTCAATGATGTTCACTTTCTCCATTATTTTTTAACTTTGTAATAGACAAGCATGAAGGACCTCTATCTTTCTCTTTCTAAATTCATCTCACTCAATTACACTCCTTAAATAATATCTTTGAACCCTAATCTTCTCCATTGCCGCTAATACTTCTATTATCTCTACGACTATGGGAATTGAACTGACAATCCCGCCGCTGTGCTGGCCCATCGAGGCAGTCAATGTTTGGGCATACGTTGCACATGCCGCACTTCCTCCAAGCGCGAAGCCGAGAAGTGACATCTGCACTCATACTCGTAACAACACACAACTCCATTCTAGTCACAATCAAATCCTTCCTACACCTCTTAATAACTCTCTCATCTCCACCACAAACTCTTCTTTCTTCTTCTTCTTCTTCTTCTTCTTTGCCAACTCGCTCCGCTCACACAAACATTTCCAGTTCAGAAAACGTTTTTCCTGATTTTCTGAAACTCCGCTCTCAATTACATATTGCAGCTTTTAATGTTCCAACCTTGTGACAATTAGGGCAACAGACTTCCTTTGCTTGCATTCTGCACTCTCCTGTCATTCATATATGTTGTCTCTGAAACGAGCATACAGGATCCAAACAGAGTCAATCGTTTCATTTCACCATGTCAAAATAATTAACCAATTCGATTTACGCCTCGTGTATCTGGGGGCCTTGTTGCACATGTCCTAATCATCTCAACTGATGAAGTTTCAATACTTCATCCATTGATCTGCCAACCTTACTTAGTAATTGTTTCCTGACAACTGCATTGACTACTAAATTGTCCCACCATGTATGGACAATTTTTGTAGACGCCTATGATCGAATACAAGTAGCCTAAGAATATCTTCTACTCTTACCAGCGACCTTTCAAAGCTGTACAGTAGGACGGAGCGAAATGATACGCAGCACAATCGTCCTTTGATTTGCAAACGGATATCTCTCCAACTTGATAAGTGACGCAAGTTGGCAAAAGCCAATCGAACATTCTGTATCCGTGCTTAGATTTTGTCAGTCACCAGGCCATCAGCACTGATGAGACTCTCGAGATAAGTGTCGCCATGGACACGCTCAATTACTTCACTGGCTATCACTAGTTCAGGTGCAGATGCAACCCAATCCTCAAACATCACTATGCATCTTGACGGGGAGAATTACATCCCGAACAATTTTACATTGTTGCTTAGGGTTGTCAGAAGACTGCATTTTGTCAGCGTCTTCATCAAGTAGTACTAATTTATCAGCATATTCTAGGTCAACAAGCATGTCTCTAGTAGAAGGTTCATCCCTGAAAAGTCAAACAAAAAGTGTTAACCCTTAAAGTATGTCCGTGACAAAGTAAAACAAGAATGGAGAGAGTGAACTTCCTTGACGAACACCAATGAAATATATCAATTCTGACGACCAGAAGGAATAAGTGGTTTATTTAGAGAAGAGTTAGTTTACTAGTAAAGTTTGTACAATTTATATTCATATTTCCATTTGCAAAACAAGCAAATTCTTAGTTGTTTCTTTCACATGCCTTCTAGTCTTCAAAAAAAACTCGATCCCGTCATACGTCCGGATACGACACTCTTTCCTTGAGTAGTTACTTCTGAGAGACACTCCGCTGATTACTACTTACAAGCCACGTTGCGAGTAGTATACACCACATAGCATTCGAGTCCTGAAGTGAACATCAACTCTGAGACGCAGAAATATCCAGTTAACAAGTCCCAAATAGGACAAAACGTGTGTCCTGGATTCTTCTGCATGCAACTATTCATCTTTGCTTATAAAGCATATGGTAGCAGAACAGTGGTAAATGAAAGAATATTTATCTTACCTGACCTGCAGCTCCACCCACAACCAATGTATTATCAACAAGATCAATGAATTGTATAGCTACTCTGCTATCATCCATGAAAGGATCAAAAACACCTGCTTGGCGAAAGGGAGGCCATGCATCGCCTTCATCATCGACACCATTAGGATGATCCTAAAGTAAGTAGACAAGTTAGAAAGATTATTATTAACTTATCATTCCAAAATACGAGAGGCATAATCAATGAAAACCAAGACATTTTAAAAACTGTACGAAGTTACTAGCGTAAAACTCTTTGGGAAAGAAAAAAATATTTTTGTGGTTCGTTTGAACCAGTTTTCTTATTTCTCGATTCATTAAGTGAATCGAGCACAGAAACAATGAGTTTATACACTTTACTAGTCACTACACAGTCATAGGATACCAGGACTACAACCACAGACAAATCTAAAGACCCAAAAACAAAAGAAAACAAAAGCTTTCGAAAAAATCGAAAAACAAAAGGTCAGAACGACCGAAATTCCAATCACTGAGATTAGTACAAATATAAATTTATAATTGATGTTTTATATACACTTGATGTCGAATTGCTGTGCAACTGTAAGTTTAAATCTTGATAAATGTTCTAAAAACGATAAATGGTTATCTAATTACTTACCAACTGACTAACATCCTCGAATAAGATAGCTGTATACAAGGTATAAATGCGTCGAAGGCAGCCTCCTGCACTGAGCCGCCAAAATGCGACGGAACCGTCCTCGTGACCAGTAAGAAGTAAGTCATCTGTGTACAGAATATTTCCACCCAAAGAGCTTGTAGACAACCGAGACCCATTAATTAATGCATGGCCACCTTGTATTGGCCAAGGGAGAGAAGACCAACCTCCACCTGCTGGATTATTAGCAATTGCTCCTCCACGACCAAAACGTCCTTCAGGGCCATAGTAAGAACCGGCAGCTTCAAGATTTGATAGTAACGTTGAGCTAACCTATTTTGTGGGATAAAGTAGTTAAAATACACAGGAGTATCGATACTAAATTTTTGTATCAAATTTATTGAGGAAGAAGAATTTTCACGATATATTTAGTGGACATAGATCGAAACATCGAATATTCTACATGGAAGTATTTGTCTACCCGCATGAACAATGAAGTAGTACCATTTATTAACAACCGTAATTAATGTTCAGTAACGCAGAGCAGTTAGTAAAAAAAGATTTTTATTTTTGGATATTGTACACAAATAACAATAATGTAGAACAACCCTGCTGATAATACATACAGTTTACGCTAATATCAACGATAAACATCTGTTGAAATAAATAGATACATAGATAGGTTCGTGCTGAATTTTTATCACTTTCCTGACAACAGAGGCTTTTAATATGGTGTATTCTCTACATCAAGGTTAGAGATAAAAAGTAAAATTCCAGAAGAAAGGACTAATTCGCGGAATAAAAGGTATAAGTTATTTAAGACGAGAAGTGGATGGATATACGTTGTTGTAATCGATTTTGAGGAATAAAATTCAAACAACTATAGTTTACATTTATTATCCAAACCCACCTCTGTAATAAGGAATAATTTTTCACATCGTCAGTCTTTCAACTCTGAAAAACCTGTCACCATATAATATTGATTTTGTAAATGCTATAATTAGCTACACCTTATCAGTTGTTTACTTTAGATTCAAGTTCAAATGTGCTTAAAGCCAGAAATTATGTGCTTCTCAGAATGCGATATCTTGATATATTTTGGCGAGAACAAATGCACAAAGATATACAAAGCACATATTTTAATGGCATTTAAACCAATCGATATTTTTTAATACTTGTAGTCATACCCTAAAAATAGATCACCAAAGATAGAGAAAAAAACAGACGTTTTAATGTCTGTTTCAACATGATTAGGGATTGTGGCCATTATTTTTGGTTACTGTTATCCTGTAGTCGTGGCCAGCCGAAGTGTGGTTGAATGCCAGTTAAATTGATTCCTCAAGTGTTCTGCCCATCAATTCAATCTCTTGGGTTGAGAATGAATGATACGAACATCCTTTACCCAGATAGTCTTACTAACACAAACGAAACATGAAATACTGATTTCGAAATTTTAATACCCGCTTAAAAATACTCATCGTTGACATCGTAAGCACATCTATGATTTATAACCTGTCAGTTATCAATTACATGTTCCCAGAACGTATTTTACTATATATACTACTTGATATCAATAAACCAAGGCAAAAAAGTCTACGGGCAATTTTATAAATTCTTGGTGGAAATTGACTCAGAAGTAAATGTAATTTATTTGAACAGACTTTATTTACAACATATAACTGCCGTATTGCTTAAAGTCAACAAATGATAAAAATGTTAAACAGGAAATCTTAGTCATTCAATTTGAAATTACACCTTGAGACGTACGTTATTGTGAGTAGGCTGGAGCCATTATTATTACATGCCCTTTATTGAGAAAATATTACTTTCGGTATCAACTAAGTAGTTGACATTGATAGTAAAGTCAAAAACGGAATTATTTCCTTATTATTATCAGTCGAGTAAGGTAACAAACTGTAGATAAGGCAGAACTACAAACCAAAAGAACAAAC
Organism: Schistosoma turkestanicum; assembly: GCA_944470395.2. NCBI lineage: Eukaryota > Metazoa > Platyhelminthes > Trematoda > Strigeidida > Schistosomatidae > Schistosoma > Schistosoma turkestanicum. The sequence goes on along the minus strand of OX103979.1, from coordinate 29,147,219 downwards.
GAGTTCAAATTACATTGAGTATAGATTCTTCAAAGCTACTTGAAACAATAAAACTTAATATGTTGTCAAACGGACAAGTGAAATTCTATAGGACTTACTTGTGTAGTTAAATTGTATGTAGTAAGGGATGTTGTATGCAAGCACGTTAAATAGGGGGGACGCATAAAAGGCCAACCAGAAGTGATAAGGTCAATCACAACCATTTCTTCTTCACATAAAAGGATTAGCATTTGAACAGGTCCATCAACAGAACCAACAGGAATTAAATCAATAAGACTTGATGGCAAGTCCAAACACACATGTTCAGGTGCATCAGAATCAAAGACGTGTATCGGAGCTGATAATGAACTTTCCTCTGGTATTTCGTCATCATCTTCAGCTTCAGCTGCCACAGCAAGTCGGGCAGCTACAACACTAGCATTAGCAGCCTGGTCAATATTCGAACCACGCAATATGCTTACGGTATGGCGTTCGCCATATGTGGCACGTGGCATTCCACCAACAAATACAGTAATTCCTCCTCTGTTAAGAACAAACAAAATAATTCATAAGACGAAGAAAGAAGATAAGTGTTCCTTTGGAATGCTGGGATAACTAAATCTAAATAAATTATTACATGTGTAAAATAAGGATTTGAGGTTGCTGACAAAAATAAGAAAATTTATTATTCAAGAAATACTCAAATTATATCATGTTTTAAAGCAGCTTATAAATCTTTTCCTTCACAAGGTATGACACTTTCTGTTTTTATTGATTATCCTATTATCTGAACTAATATTACAGTAAATGCTAGACGTATCTTATAAAATAAAATCGAAATTAACCGAAGATAACAAGCTTAAAAAAAGAGACAAAAAACATTAATAGTATGAAAAACTTAATATTACTATGATTTCAACATGAATTATCCAAGGAAAAAAAGTTAAAAAGTGACATGTTTTATGCAAACTACTGACAACATCTAATATCACATGGGATTCTGTTAAGGCATAGAACCTAGTTTGTAAGAACTAAAGGATAACTTACAGAGCAGATGGAAGCCAGAAAACTTTGCTGATCATTTTGCACGGGAAAGGTCCTAACAAGAAAAAGTAGATTATTTCAATGTTACGAATAAGTAATAATTCGATTTGATAAAGCCAAAAAATTCGCTTTTCCATTCTTTGAAACTAGATCCAGAAAATGATAATACTCCAGACACTATTTTCAATTCTGCCAATCGGTTAAAAAATATTATGTAAAATAATCAATATGCTATTTAAATAGTCAGTTAGAACTAGACAGGATTTGAAACATTACACTATAATTGACAGATGAATACTTAGTTTACAGAAGTTGAGGCTTTACTAAGCTTCTTCCTGAAAACAGAAGTAATGAAAAATTCAAGGTAATTGATTAGAACTGTGTGTTTAGCTACAGAGAACTGGTGGTGACTAGGACCCAAATGTCTGAAATTAGAATGAAGAACACATTTAAAATTGCTTTGATCATAGATGTATGAAAATCCAGAAAACACAAATATATGCACATGCAGATGATAGAGAATATATTCCACCCATAAATAATACAAACAAAATCATGAATATAAGTAGATAAACTGCTTAATCTACTGGTAAAACAGATGACTACTGTATCTCATTTGTTTGGTTTATATCCAATTTTTACCCAATCAACTTTTGCTCTAGCAAACACTATAGGTTAAAGTCGCAGGAGCCTGTGAATATGCATCAAACCTTGAGAAATAAAGGACATTTGACTATCATGTGAACGTTCGAGAATCCCTCCTATGGTCCGTTAGTAATTCAGGAGACCCCATAACTTTATGTTTAAAATTAAGATGAGTTTCACACATAGTTCCCTTCATTTTCTCGAAGAAAGGAGTAACAAACATGCAAGTAGAATAACGTGAATCCAATTTATTCTATTACGTATTCGTCAGTAGCTAACAGCCTGTAACATTTCAAAATAAAAACCTTACATACGAGTTAACGGTCCCATGCAAATGAAGTTAGATAGAAGTGAATGTGAGTCGACATGGTTTTGCGATCTGTGTTCCATAATAAACTGGTAAATCCTTTTTTACAGTTGTGGCATTATCCTTATTGCAATAAATTTTTCAACTCTATCACCTATTTAAATTGCATTATCCGCAGTTACTTCAAATTCACAATTTCATTTTTAACTGACTAATTTTAACTCACGTTATTCTGAATAACCATTAACTTGTGTTTACTTATTTTAATGTGTAATCAAATAATTTTTCAGCTCGATGATTTTTAGTTTAAGAAAAAAAAGTTTTCTCATGAATAAACATCCTATAGGAAGTATTGTAACGAAAGGAATGATAATCAGGGGATCACTGAGTCGAATTTCGCTCAGTTCTATTTTGCGTTCGTGAAAACATAGACACGAAGAAAATGAGACACCCGTAGGTTACTATTATTCGATCACAGGTATCTTTGAAGCATAGCTCGTGTATTTTGGAACCACCAAGCAAGCAATGTCTGGTTAAGGAATAGGGTATTACGTAAGGATCAATCGACACACGCATTTCCATCCTAGGAAGTAAAGACACTTGAAGAGATGAGCTTACTTATTAACTTACGCCTGTTACCCCCAGTGGAGCATAGGCCACCCACCAGTTTTCGCCAACCAACTCTGTCCTAGGGTTCCCTTTCCAGTTCTCTCCAATTTTTGTTCATTCTTCTCATATCTTTCTCTATTTCTCAACGTAATGTAATAAACGTTTGTATCTTCTGGATGATGCCTTTCGTAGTTCACCAAGTTTCCGCTCCACACAGTAGAACTGTCTTCACATTTTTATTGAAAATCCTGATTTTGGTTTTGGTTGAAAGTTGTTTGGAGTTCCAGATATTTTTCAGCTGCAGAAATGCACTCCTTGCTTTGCCAATCCGCGCCCTCACATATGCATCGGATCCATCCAGCTCGTCAATGATGCTGCCAAGATATGTAAAGGTGTTAACGTCCTCCAGGGCATATCCATCAACAGTGATTTGAATGGTGCATGTTGTGTTGTATCGGAAAATCTTGCTTTTCCCATTATGTATGTTGAGACCTACTGCCTCCACAATGTCTTCCTGTCTACACTATCCGATGCTTTCGCGCAGTCGATGAAGTTGATGTAGAGTGGTGAGTTCCATTCAACTGATTTCTCCAGAATGATCCGTAATGTTGCAGTTTGGTCAGTACACGATCGATCCTTACGAAATCCGGCCTGTTGGTCTCGAAGTTGGGCGTCTACGAAGTCCTTCATTCTGTCACGTAAAACTCTAATAAAAAGGCCGTGTTTGACTGGCCTCAGGCAGTAGTCCCTTCAGCTCTGCAGTCACACACCTACGTCTCTAAGACCAACACTAATCTACCTTCCTTTTCAGGTTCTTCAAGAAACACCCTTCCACGGTGTGGGCAGCCGGGAAGTGACATCTACACTCATACTCGTAACAACACACAACTCCATTCTAGTCACAATCAAATCCTTCCTACACCTCTTAATAACTCTCTCATCTCCACCACAAACTCTTCTTTCTTCTTCTTCTTCTTCTTCTTCTTCTTTGCCAACTCGCTCCGCTCACACAAACATTTCCAGTTCAGAAAACGTTTTTCCTGATTTTCTGAAACTCCGCTCTCAATTACATATTGCAGCTTTTAATGTTCCAACCTTGTGACAATTAGGGCAACAGACTTCCTTTGCTGGCATTCTGCACTCTCCTGTCATTCATATATGTTGTGTCTCTGAAACGAGCATACAGGATCCGAACAGAGTCAATCGTTTCATTTCACCATGTCAAAATAAATAACCAATTCGATTTACGCTTCATGTATTTGGGAACCTCGTTGCACATGTGCTAACCACCTCAAATGAGAGCTTCACAAAAACTCATAACCCACCTCTAAACATGACGAAGAGCGAAGTTAACTTAATCGCAGGCCGATAAAAAGTCTACCCAATGATCACGAATAGAGGTGAATCGCGAAAAAAAAGGTGAGATGGAAAAGGCAGAGGCAATAGGTAACACTACGCATCTATTCAAACTTATAAGGAATCCGACTGTTAGTGAGACTAAATCGGTAAAGGATGGCCGTATCATATATTCCCAACATACATTCCCTCAACAAGCGTCATTCATAGCGTAGGCGAGATATCCGTTTGCTAACCGAGGGACGAGTCTACTGAGCATCTCTTCGCCCCGTCCTACTTTACGGCTGCGAAACATGGACAGTCAGAGTAGAAGATATCCTTAAGTTACTGCTTTTAGATCATAGGTGTCTCCGAAGCATAGCTCGTGTATCCTGGAACAATCGAGTAAGCAATGCTGTCGTTAGGAAACGGGTCCTAGGTTAAGGGTGGCAGCTCAATAGGTGTAGTATTGAAACTTCATCAGTTGAGATGGTTGGGACATGTGTTTCGTATGCCTAAACACCTGCTGCCTCGTCGATCTATGTTTTGCCATGCGGGAACATGTTGGAAGAAAGCTAGGGTTGGCCAAACCAAAACATGGCAGAAATCCATAAAGTCACTGACAAGTGGACTGAGCCATGTTGGTAGGTGTCGACTACCTGGTTGAGACCTGTGAGATGATAGTAATCTATGGTTACAGACCTTGTATTACATGGTTCAAAACCGTTTGCGATGGCGCAGGGGCATTCGTTCATTGTGTTCTCTCAAATCCTAGTCTTCCGGAATTATCATCACCTTTATCTTTTTATTTTAACGTTTATTTCTCTACATTCAACTTTGATAATATTGTCAAACCCTAATTTCTCCATTAACTGCTAATACTTCTACTACCTCTACTCCTATGGGATTTGAAGTGACAATTGCGTCTCTGTATTAATGTGGTATGGCAACCTCAATTGATGTACGTATGTACGAAGTCATACGTTGTACCTGACTGACTGACAGTGGTGCAGATGCATTCATTAACGATTCTTCCTTATTTCCTAAATCCAAAAGTCGCTCTCCAACACTTCGTTCCATTTCCTCTAAACCCGATCTCTTCTATTACTTTGAGATTTGTCACGCTAACATTATCTTGGAGTGCTTGAGTGGTGTTTTCACTTGAACGGACGAACATATGTCACGTTTTAGACAGACTAACAGACAGCTAAAACGTAGAACTTCTTACGTACGTACATCAGTTCAAGTTGCCAAACTACATTAGCACAGAAACGCAATTGTCAATTTAAATCCCACAGTAGCAGAGATAGTAGTAGCAGTAGTACTATTGGTAATCAAAAAATTAGCAGTCGCAGATACGATTCGAAAAGTATAATCCAGTGAAATAAATTTAAGAGAAAAATACATGTGATGAGGAATTCAGGAGATTAGAATGGAGGAGAAGACGAACGTCACGTTTTACGTTGAATGAGATGACATGGGACGGATTCGGAGCACATAGATAGTAAAATAAAATGTTACGAGAAAACGGAAAACATTAGTGAATAATACTACTGATCCCATCAAAAGACAAAACAGGGTCTATGGGAAACCAAACGTGAAATGATTCAAATTTAGTCAATTTACCATACGGCATGCTTGGGGCTTCTTCCATTTGTAGCAAGGGTGGTTGAACAGGAGATATTGTTGTCGTACCAACGCCAATTTCCTTCAAACTCCAAACTCCCAAAGACCCGTCTGAGTGCGCAGTTAAGAGACGCATCCCCAGTTGGGACAAATGTGACGTCGGACTTGACTTATTCGGCTGGCCGCTACCACCGCACCAAGCGGCAGCTTCCAGGCCATGCTGCCACGGTAATAGTGCCATAATACGATCTGAACGGAGGTCAAATAATAAACTTAGACCGGAATTGTATCCAATCAATAGCTGTCCAGGAAACCCTGGCCTTTCTAATAAGACTACCACAGCATCTGCCCGTAGACGTTGACGACGATCAGACGAAATGCTGGAAGGTGGAGATATAAGAAAACGAACATAGAACAAAGTTATTAATCATCATTAAGTAAGCAGATAACCGCTAATGCAACAACCAAGTCAAGTCAGTTGCAACGTAGAACTTCGTACGTATGTACATAAGTTCATGTTGCCATACCACATTATTAGCACAGAGACGCAAATGTCAAATCTAATCCCATAGTGATAAAGATGGTAGAGGTATTAATGTTATAATAAAGAAGACTAGGGTTTAAGATATTATTCAAAAAATATAAGTCAGTGAGATAAGGTTAGAAAGACAAAGGCGGAGGAGCTGACGAATCCAGAAGATTAGGATTTGAGAGAGCTCAAAGAGTGGATGCACCTGCGCCATTGCAAACGATTTTGAGCCATGTCGTTCAAGGTCTCTAACCATTGATGACTTTCGTCTCGCGGACCCCAACCAGGTAGTCTACATCTACCAACATGACTCAGTCCACTTGTCAGTGACTTTATGGATTTCTGCCATGTTTTGGTTTGGCCAACCCTAGCTTTCTTCCAACCTACTCCTGCACCACAAAACATAGCTCGTCGAGGCAGTCGGTGGTTAGGCATACGTAACACATGTCCCAACCACCTCAACTGATGAAGTTTCAATACTACACCTATTGAGCTGCCACCCTTACCTAGGACCCGTTTCCTAACGACAGCATTGCTTACTCGATTGTTTCAGGATACACGAGCTATGCTTCGGAGACATCTATGATCGAATACTAGTAACCTACGAACATCTTCTACTCTTAACAGCCATGTTTCACAGCCATATAAGAGAACGGGACGAACTGCTGCGCAGTACACCCGCCCTTTAGTTAGCGAACGGATATCACGCCTACGCCATAAGTGACGCAGCTTGGCAAAAGCCAATCGAGCTTTCTGTATCCGAGCTGAGATTTCGTCAGTCACCAGACCGTCAGCACTGATGAGACTCCCCAGATAAGTGAAGTGATCTACACGCTCGACTACTTCACTCCCTATCACTAGTTCAGGTGCCGAAGCAACCCAGTCTTGAAGCAACATTTTGCATTTCGAGGGGGAAAACCGCATCCCGAACATGTTCGCATTGTTGCTTATGGTAGTCAGAAGACTCTGCATTTTGTCAGCGTCTTCACCAAATAGAAATATGTCATCGGCATATTCTAGATCAGTAAGCGACTTTCCTGGTAGAAGGTCAACCCCTGAAAAATCTGACGAGCTTAATGTTAACTCTAAGAGGATGTCTACGACAAAGTTGAACAAGAATGGAGAGAGTGGACATCCCTGACGGACACCACTTGAAGTAGAGAATTCAGATGACAGTTCGCCATATGCTCTCACCCGACCAGTGGTGTTCGAGTAGAGTGCTTGTATAAGGTTAATGTACTTCTTTGGTACACCTTTCAATGACAGACACTGCCACAGAACCTCACGATCCACTGAGTCGAATGCCGCCTTAAGGTCTAGGAACACGACTATTGTCGGACGTCTAAATGTGTGTCTGTGTTCCAGGACCTGTCGTAGTGTGAAAATGTGGTCTATACAACCACGTCCAGGTCGAAAACCAGATTGGTTTTCTCGAGTCTGCTCTTCGCGAGCTCTAGTTAGACGTCTAAGTATAATCGAGGCTAACAATTTAGAAACTATATTAGTTAAACTTATTTCCCTGTGATTGTCACAAGAGGACTTCTGTCCTTTCTTGTAGATTGGGACAATTAGCGACTGAGACCAGTCAGATGGGATTACGTCCATTTCCCAGATTCTACCTAGGATCTCGGTCAGTTTAACCGTTAAAACTGGACCACCATCCTTAAACATCTCAGGGGTAAGCCTATCGGGACCTGCCGCTCTACCTCTCCTTAGATTTCCTATAGCTTTCTCAACTTCATGTAAACTGGGAGGACTTAAATCGATTTGCCATTCAGGATGACTGGAGATCGTGGGCAACCGAAGAGTGGCTGAAGGCCAGTTGAACTGATCCCTAAAGTGTTCTGCCCATCGGTCCAGCCTCCTAGATTGAGAATGGATAATAAGACCATCCTTTTCCGAGATAGTCTCACTAACATTCGGGTTCCTAATACCGGTTTCTTTGATAAGGCGGAAAAGTTGTCTAGTGTTGCCTATCGCCGCTGCCTTTTCCATCGCTTTTGCTTTCGCCACCCACCACTGTTCACGGTCGTTACGTAGGCTTTTTATAAGTCTGCGCCTAAGTTGAGTACGCTCTTCATCATGTTCAGAGTCAGGTGGGATGCGTTTTCGTGCATCCATCAGTTCGGTGGATGCGACTGAAATCCACGGCTTCATCCTAGCCTTATGGTTTACCTTGCTAGCAGATATCACTGCTGTTTCCACAGCCTTCTTTATATCATTCCAACCTGACTCCGGATGGGAATCACTTGCATGATCGCCCAACTGTTTTTCTAGTTCCTCCTGAAATATTTTCTTAGCTTGATTATCATCAAGTAAAGCCCTAAGAGGCTTCCTTACGGTGTCTTTCCTACGTCCAGCAAGCCTCAAACAAATACGTGCTCGCACTAGGGCATGATCTGAATCTAAACATGGGCCGCAGAACGAGCGACAGTCCTCTATCGAACCCCTCCATCGGTGGCTGATGGCGATATGATCTAGTTGTGTCCAACGTTGAGACGACTTCGGGGGTCGCCAGGTCAAAAGGTGTTTTTCCTTATGCTTAAAATTAGTGTTTGCTAGAAATAGTTGGTTATCTGAGCACAGTTGCAACAGACGGTCGCCATTGTCTGTTCTTTGAGCCGCGAGACCGTAACATCCACCTAGGTGTCTTTCATTTTCACTTAGTCTACCTACTTGTGCATTGAAGTCACCAGCCATTATAACTATATCAGAGCGCTTAACTTTTTGGAGGAGGTCCGAAAGCTTTCTGTAAAACTCATCTTTTACATCATCTGGGCTGCAGTCAGTGGGGGACAACTGCTTCAGGCCGGTCACGCACGGCCTTTTTATGAAGGGTTTTTTGAGTGTTTGCTCCGTTCTTAAAAGCCCTTAGTGGGCACCCGTACCGCCGGAGACGGAAATCCGTGAGGTAGGGTGAGTTGTGACATTCTTAGGGTCGACCTTTTCTAACCCTTCCTTCCTTGTGAGAAGGCAGCATCGCTGCAGTTACTGGTTGTCGGAGGGTAACTCCTAACTGCTGTCACAATTCTCTGCAGTCAGCAGTACGACTTCGCCCTCAGACCTTGGGTAGCTGCTTTTAGTCTCATCGTTCTCCAATCGACCTGCCTGGCATGGTAGGACCTGCAGGAACATGTGTTCCAGCCAGTATAGCTCGGTTGGGTCATCACGATAGGCAAGCCCGACCACCACGTCAAGGTAAACGTACTGGGTTGAGATCAGGACTCATATGGTAAGTAATATTTAATAACATCAGACACTTCGGAACAACAAACGATAATATTCAAATGCATATTCAGAACATTTAGCATCAAATTATAAGTTCGTCAAACGTAAAGCCGAAACAGTAGCACATACTTAATGCTTATTACGAAATGCAAATGGATACATACCAGATATCAAAAAATACAGATTAAAATATAGAGGCTACGTTTACTACGAAATGATAGATAATGTGGTTCTAAGGAAACTAAAGTACATACAATGCATTTGAAAAAGTGATATAATTGTTTCTTTATAAACCGAGATAGCTGAGTAACTGATGAGTCTAATATGTGTAGGTTATGCATTATTATTTGCTGAAACATAAACATTAGTGCGAAGGAGTACCAAAATATATATGCACCGCACTAATCATTAATGTGTCTGGGCTGAAACACTGCCCAGGTGCCCAAACGAAAGTGGGTGGTTTTTTAGGCGGCCACTTCCCGAGCCTTTGATCCGGAGATCTGATCCACAAGACAGCAAAACAACGTAAAAGAATGCAGTCCATGGTCTTCAGTGACCAAGAATAGGTACATACGTCTTTTTTTCATCAAGATCCTGGCGCTGGTGCACTTCATTGCCTTGTTATAACGGTTTTTCAAAGCCTCTGAACGAATCCCCAGTGTCCAAAACCCGATGTGAGAGTCGAACACTCGCTTTTGTTTTCTTAATTTCGTGAATCCCACCTCGAGGAAGCCATGAGTAGGACTTGCTTAGCGGTGGCTATGTACATGTACATGAGAGCATTTTGAAAAGGAGAATGGACTTTCCACTCTCTGACGTAATAGAGCGTTTGGGGGTGTGACGTTTGGGCTCGATATGTAGGGTAATCTTAATGTATCTTCTGTGAAATATAGTAAAACTTCATTGCTGAGTCAAATTAACTGATTTATTTATCAGGAAGAATATCGAATTCTTTTATAAAAAGAAATTATCTGACAAACTTTTTATGTCCCAGTAAAGCAGTCATTCTGCTTTAAAAAGTTATACGTATTTAGTAGATAACAGCAGGTTTGATAAGTTGATGGAACCATAATATTTCTTAAAAATCTCAACACAGTAGCTTAATATACTTCATCTTTTATTAAAGCTTTGTATTTCTCCAGGTTTCTACAGTAAACCAAACAAAATGATTGAAATTTGTGAGACACCTATGATCTAAAAGCAGTAACTTAAGGATATCTTCTACCCTGACTGTCCATGTTTCGCAGCCGTAAAGTAGGACGGGGCGAAGAGATGCGCAGTATACTTGTCAATAAGTGACACAAGTTGACAGAAGCCAATCGAGCCTTCTGTATCCGTGCTGAGACTTCGTCAGTCACCAGGCAATCAGCACTGATGAGAGTGGAGTGGTCAACACACTCAACTGCTTCACTCCCTATCACTAGTTCAGGTGCCGATTCAAGACAATCCTCAAACGACATTTTGCATTTCGACAGGGAGAATCGCATCCCGAACATGCTTGCATTGTTGCTTGGGGTAGTCAGAAGACTCTACATTTTGTCAGCATCTTCAGCATATAAAACTATGTCATCGGCATATATTCTAGGTCAACAAGCGTGTCTCCTGGTAGACGGTCCACCCCTGAAAAGTCAGACGATGATTGTCAACTCTTAAAGCATATCTATGACAAAGTTAAACAAGAATGGAGAGTGGACAGCACTGACGGACACCGCTTGAAGAAATACTCTTATTGTGGGACGTCTGAACGAGTATCCTCTTGTGACAATCACAGAGGAATCAATCTAACTAAGTGTCTGAAATATTTGCCTCAACAATACCTCGACGCCTAACGAAAGTTTGTGAATAGCAGACTAGAGTAAACCAGGTTGGTTTACGACCTGGACGTGGATGTATAGATCAGATATTCACACTATGTCAGGTTCTAAAACAAAGATACACGCTCAGACGCCCCACAATAGGAGTACTTCTCGACGTGAATGTGGCATTCAACTAAGTTGATCGTGAATTTCTGTGGCAGTGTCCGTCATTAAGAGATGTACCAAAGATATACACTACCCTTATACAGGCTCTCTACTCGAACACCACTAGTCGAGTGAGAGCTGATGGCGAACTGTCATCGGAATTGGTTACTTCAAGTGGTGTCTGTCGGTGTTGTCCACTCTCCATTCTTGTTTAACTTTGTCATAGATATGCTTTAAGAGTTGACAATCATCGTCTGACTTTTCAGGGGTGGACCGTCTACCAGGAGACACGCTTGTTGACCTAGAATATATGCAGATGACATAGTTTTATATGCTGAAGATGCTGACAAAATGTAGTCTTCTGACTACCCTAAGCAACAATGCAAGCATGTTCGGGATGCGATTCTCCCTGTCGAAATGCAAAATGTCGTTTGAGGATTGTCTTGAATCGGCACCTGAACTAGTGATAGGGAGTGAAGCAGTTGAGTGTGTTGACCACTCCACTCTCATCAGTGCTGATTGCCTGGTGACTGATGAAGTCTCAGCACGGATACAGAAGGCTCGATTGGCTTCTGTCAACTTGTGTCACTTATTGACAAGTATACTGCGCATCTCTTCGCCCCGTCCTACTTTACGGCTGCGAAACATGGACAGTCAGAGTAGAAGATATCCTTAAGTTACTGCTTTTAGATCATAGATGTCTCCGAAGCATAGCTCGTGTATCCTGAAACAATCGAGTAAGCAATGCTGTCGTTAGGAAACGGGTCCTAGGTTAAGGGTGGCAGCTCAATAGGTGTAGTAATGAAACTTCATCAGTTGAGATGGTTGGGACGTGTTTCGTATGCCTAAACACCTGCTGCCTCGTCGATCTATGTTTTGCCATGCAGGAACATGTTGGAAGAAAGCTAGGGTTGGCCAAACCAAAACATGGCAGAAATCCATAAAGTCACTGACAAGTGGACTGAGCCATGTTGGTAGGTGTCGACTACCTGGTTGAGACCTGTGAGATGATAGTAATCTATGGTTACAGACCTTGTATTACATGGTTCAAAACCGTTGGCGATGGCGCAGGGGCATTCGTTCATTGTGTTCTCTCAAATTCTAACCTTCGGAATTCCTCATCATCTCTCTCGTTTTCTAAATGTATCTCACTAAATTATACTTTTCGAAGCATATCTTGGAAAACCTGATCTTCTCCATTACTGCTACTACTTCTACTATTCCTACCACTATTGGATTTGAATTGACAGTTGCATCTCTGTGCTGCTGAGGTATGGCAACTTGAACTGATGTACGTACGTATGAAGTTTTACGTCGTAACTGAGTGACTCACTTATGCACCTCCTAATAACTCGCGCCACTGAAGCAAACGGTTTGAGCTCACGAAAGGTTATTTCTGGTCTCGTGAAACCCCACTGTAAACTACATATTGGAGCTTTTCATGCTCGATTTTTGTGCCAAATAGGGCAACAGGCTTCATTAGCTAGAACTCTGGAATCCTGAGCAATCGATGTACGTTGTCTCCGTAACGCGCATACAAGTTCCGAGTAAAATCATCAATTTGATTTCACCTTGAGCAGATCGAGAAACAATACGGTTTACGCTTCGTGTTTCAGGTAGCCTTGATGCTGCTTCCCGTGGTCTTGCTAGTGTAGGTACAGTATTCAGTCCTAGGGCAGGACTAGCTCACTCAGACTGGATCCCGGTAGACAGTTACTTATGCACTGTCCGACTTAACGGGACGGTACCGTTCTCGTAAAGATAGGGAAACTCGCCGTTGCCTCGTCATCGTATCTGCCTACGCTCCCAATCACTGCAGTTCAGACGAGGTGAAAGATGAATTGTACAGAAACCCCTAAGCTTATAAAAAAAGTAAGGCACTCTGATATAGTAATAATGACTAGTGACTTAAACGCTTATTTTATAAATTTCTCCAAGGCTAATAAAATGTGATTACTTATGTCTTTCTTACCTCGAATGTATCCTGACAACAAAACTTTCATTCGAGCTACTTTGTTTCGAACCATTGAAAATAATTTTACTAGTGGTTTGCTCTAATTACAGTGCGAGGGTTCAAACACTATAGCAAATCACATAGCAGATGCCGGTTACAAGAATCTAGCATTAGGAGTCATGTGTATATTTCTTACTTCTGAGATACACTGAAAATCCCTGTGACTTTTTTAAATTCAAATGAATAAGTGTGATTTACTTAGTGCAGATTTAAATTGGCTTAAGTTTTTAGTACATACTTGAGAAACGAATCACATGAAAAAACATATTCAAACCGAAGCCGTTAAGGCTAAAAGCCTTTGTCTACTAAATACCAGTTCCCTGATATAGGTTATCGAAGAAAGTGAAGACCAAATATCGACATCTTACCCATCAAGTATTCGAGAAGGATTGATTGCATCATCAGCTGAAGGTGGACACCAAAATTTTGTGTAATCGCTGGTGGCCGCACTTGTGTTTAAACGAACAGAGGCGACCCAACCATTGTCAGTTCCAATCAGGATGCTACGACCGTCAGAGGCATAGCATAAAGCAGTGACGTGACTGGTTCCCTCGTTGTTGGCGGATGAGTTCGGGACCCCACTAGGTAGGGACTTAAGTTGGCTTGTAATCCTTTTGAGACATGATCTTTGGACCAGTTGACTAGATGACTGACTTACTGAAGTCAACTCCCATAAATATATATCATCTGAATCTGTCAGCGTAACCAATTTTTTCTAAAAAAAATGTTCCACGTATTAAATGCATTACTTACAGTGCCAATCAGAAAAGCCACTTGAATATACTGAGCGCTCGTTTCATGCATAGCAGAAAAGGCTATTCCTGGTTTCCCGTATCTAGTGGAGAGTTAGGGATTTTTCTTTAAACAGAGACCAAAAAACTTAAGGACTCGTCCAAGTAAGAATTACAACTCAACAATATCACGAATCAAAATGCACGTATGTGTTGCTTCCTTTTTTATGATATAAATGAGGACTTTATATTTTAAAAACACGAATTCTCAACACCCATGATGAATCTTAGTAATAAACTATACGTATTCTCCGAGTACTAGTAGAATAGCCATTCCGATGTTTTTCCATGAAAATCCACATCAATCGGTTAAGAGGACAAGTTTTAAAAAACAGCCTACATTAGTAGTAAAAGTGTAAAAAAGTACAATTTCTGATATTAATAACTGTTACGCAGAAATGAAAACCCCAACAAAACTCGTTACGCGACGTTACTCGTGTATATGATCGAACTGTTCTGGAAGGCCGATTGCATTCGTAATCCTTTCAAATCTCATGATAGGGCATAGGAAAGTACAACAAAGCAAACAGGGTGGGTAAAGCACTGTTCTAAATGTAAGGCTTAAAGACTTCGCTATATAGACACAACTTGATAACTAAAAAGCCAATCAACTAACCACCGTGTCCAAAAGGATACATATAAATGCTGCCATCACGTGTAAGGACAGCTAACATATCAATAACAGGGTCATAGGCAACCGATGTGGGTTTGGAAGGATATCCATAGTCGGAACACTAAAACTATTTACAGTGAGACGCATTTCTTACGACTGAAACTCTATATTTCGACCCTTGTACATCATTTAGGTCTGGTTTTTTACGAAAAGTAGGGAAATGTCCTGGAATCCTTCGGAATGACTGAAAAATCTTCTGCGCCATCAGTATTTACAGTCGACGTATCACGCGCGGTACAACGGTCAATTAAGATTAGCGCTCTACAATTTCCAGTTGTACTTTGACGAGCTAATTGATTTCTTTGCTCAAGCCTATTATCTAATATCCAATCAACAATATTTTTTCCACGAGCTAATGTAAACTAATTGCGCTCGATTCTTGTTCTTTCAGTACTGTTTCAGGTGTTTGGTAGTGTTCAACGAATCGGCGTCTAGCCACTCTACTGTCTAATTCTAGTCACATGGTAGTTGGTTGTGAGTTTGTATCTCCTGTGATTTGAATGAAAACGTTTGTTTCACGACAGTAGGGTTTCTGGATACCAGCAGCTATCACATTGCTAGACCGGAATTCAGTTAGTTGCAATAGGAGAATAACAAGGAGAAAATTCTAATGCTAACAAGAAGAACTACGTCAGTAAATAGAGAAGTTATTTTGTTAATTGGTAGTGAAGATTATGCGAGTTTAAGCAAGGGAGAGACAATAGAGATATTAGGCGAGGTAGATTAGGTTACTGATATGACGAGATAGCAAGAATAACCACTAGCAAGTCGCAAGACACGCATAAGGCACAGCTTTTCCACGAGGGAGATGATAATCCGTGTGTGAGTACGTGATCGTCAAGTCTCTTCACAAAACTGTCCACTGAGGGGATGTGTCCAACTCTGCTGGGAGAGCATTCCAAGATGCAACGACTCTTAATGAGAAGAAGTGTCCATGAACCTGAGTACTCGCTCTTTGATGCACAATTTTTCGAAGATTGCCTCGAAGGGAGTCGCGTTGATGCATCGGTAAGATGCTCACGTTGGGATGGTTTGGCTTGCTTAATATGTTGTACGCCACAATCAGATCACCTCTGATTCCCCTGTAACTCAGAGGGAATGATCCCAAGTGCTGGAGTCTATCTTCGTAAGGTTTGTTCTTCAACCCTATCGCCCATTTCGTTGCTCGTCTCCGCACTCAATCCAAGAGATTTATGTCTCTTTTAAGCAGATGAGGTGCAACGACGTTGTGAACGTCAAGGTGTTGGCATGCATATGTCTTAAACAGCGTTAAGAATAATTCTGTGGTGATAGCACCAATTTGTCTTCACATAGAGTGAAGAGTTGCATTTGCCTTGGCTGAGTCACCTATATAGTTCGGGCTTGTATGGAGGACTTCTGTAATGTTCGTCACTAGGCAAGCTTGAAGCTATCATAAGTTCACCAGCGTTCAGGTTGGCTAACTTGAATCCCAAAATGCAAAATAGAAGACTTGATAAGCGTAGAAAGTATATTCTACAACACCCAGCAATCACAGTACAATCAAGCACATACATCAAAGAAACGTCCTTGGGATATTAACGAAAATAGCACACTAAAATTCACAGCAGCCAATCACAGTCATGGATTTTCCTGATGGGAAATGAAACCTCAAGGTCAACTGATCAGCCCATTCTCGCAAACTTTAAAGCATAAATAAGGCATTTTTCAAGCGAGTTCTGGGGATCTAACATCTCAAATACTCCTCTCTTTTTAAAAGCGTGAGCTCCTGCGGTCGAATTGCATCTTGACTGTCGTTTGCTGCTGTCTGAGAGGAAACCTTCTGGAACGAAGAACAGCTAGCTGCTGAGTTCCTTCTCATGGCGGGCCTGCCGGTAGGTTGTAGGTATCAAGCAGGATGTCAGGGGGAAGGTTTTCTGCTCTTGATGGATGATCTGGGGCTAGCCGTTTGCGTATCTTATTCCGATGACGTGACCATGTATCATCTCCTGCCTCTACTTCGTACATAACTCGTCCAACTCTTCTGACCACTCTCGCTTCTGCCCATGGACTATGGTTCGTTCTGTAGTCGCGGGCAAACACAGGGCATCCCACTTCGTAAGCGGATTGTCTTTGTGGCTTTGTCTTTACTGATGTTGGTGCATTAGTTGGATGCATCAGGCTGGGGATCGTTTTCAGTGTTCTTCCTATCAGGATTTCTGCTGGGAACTTTTGCTCCGTCAACAACTCATTTGTTATTGCTCTATAGACGTACAAGAAACTTCGCAACGCGTCGGCTAGTGTCCCCTCCCCTTTTCACCTAACTAATGCTCTTTTAAATCTATCCACAAACCTTTCCGCTCACCCATTCGCTTGAGAGTGGTATGGTAGCGAGCGCAAGTGTTTAATGACTAGCCGTTGACAGGAAATTTGGAATCGAGTAGAGGTAAATTGAGACCCATTGTCAGATACGATCACATCTGGTATGCCATTTTGACAGAAAATTTAAGTAAGGAGTTGCATTGTCTTAGTTGTCGTGGGCGGCATTACGGGGACTGATTTCTGGCCATTTCGAGAAGGCGTCGAACAAAACTTAATACATAGTTTCATTGATTGGATTGGCGAAGTCGACATGTATTCTGAACCAAGGATGCTCAGGTTTGGGCCATGAAACAGGCTGAGTTTCGGCATACTTCTTTGCCGCCTGCTGACACCGCATACATTTTTCAACCAACACTGTGACATGTTGATCCATATGAGGCCAGTATGCACAACTCCTGGCTATGGACTTCATTCGTTTAACCTCTGGATGACCAAGATGGAACTGTCTCAGCACTTTTGCACGAAAGGATTCCGGCATCAATAATCTTTCACCGAACATCAAACAATCGTTCACGATGCATAGTGAATCCTGCCGCTGATACAGTTGCTTCATGTCACCCTCAAACTTCTTCGACGGCCAACCGCTAGTGACATATTTCATCGTCGTCGCGATTATGTGGTCGTTTCTAGAAGCATTTTGTATGTCTCTTGTAGACACCGGTAATAAGTCGTGACAGCGCATCTGCTTGACTGAATTGTAGAGTGCGTCGGTATCTGATTTCGAAATCATACCCCAAAAGTACCAAGGCCCATCGCTGAAGACGATTTGCAGAATGGGCTGGAATACCAGATTTAGAACCGAATACTGCTAACAGAGGCTTGTGATCTGTGAGGAGCGTGAATCTCCGACCGTAAATAAACTTGAGGAAACTGCGAACAGCAAACACAAGGGCAGCGGCCTCTTTCTCTATCTGGCTGTACTTTTCTGCTGGTTTCAGTGTACAGGATGCATGCATAACGACTTTCTCCGACGCGTCTGCTGCAACGATGATCGGCATGGATGGATCGTAGTGTGTTAATAACAATTCCGAGCTAATTATGGACTTTAGTTTATCAAAAGCCGCGTCACACTCTTTAGTCCAGTTCCATATGTTATGCTTCTGCTTCTGCTCAATGGAGCGCGAATATCATGCATCGAGGGAACGAATGCTGAATAATAAATGACTAATCCGAGAAAAGATCGTAATTTTGACATTAGTGGAAATGGGCATCAGTTTGATAGCTCGGGTTTTCTCAGGATCTGGTCTGCGACCGTCGGCATCAAAGATGAATCCCAAATACTTTACCGACTGCAATAAAAACGGGCATTTTTCTGGGTGTAACCGGAAAGCGTTGTCACTGGTGCGTTGTAGTACCAATATCGTGCGTTCCCGTAGCTGTTCTAACTGCTTCGCAACAATCAAGATATCATCGAGATAAGCTGCAACGCCTGAGATATCTGATAGGATAGTATCCATTAGTTGTTGGAAGATAGATGGGGCAGTCTTAACTCCAGAAGGTAAACGGTTATACTGGAACAAACCACGATGGGTATTGATAGTAAGCAGCTCTTTAGATGCTTGATCGACTTCCACTTGCAAATAAGCATCAGCTAGGTCAAGCTTTGCGAAGAACTTTCCCCCATTCAGCATAGTGAACAGATCTTCTGGGACTGGCAGAGGATAATGATGCTGTTCCAGAGCTGCGTTGAGACCTGTAGAGAAGTCAGCACATATACGTATCGTGCCGTTGGCCTTCTTGATAACGACTATAGGTCCTGCCCAAGCAGAGTAAGAAACTGGATTAATAACTCCTTGTCGCTGAAGGTGACCCAACTCTTCAACTACTGTTGCTAATGTTGCATAAGGTATGGATGTCTTTGGACGGAAAGCAGGCTTAGTCACGAACCTAAACATATGCTTAGGCTTTGCCTGTATTTGTAAAGCTAGCTTCACCCGAAAGAGTCTACTATCACTTTGAACTTCGGTATCGCATCTGTTTGTCAATGCCAAGTAATGGCTACGATCAGAATCCCTCAAGGGTCCTTCCACTTGTGCCAGGCTCTCCTCTTCACCTGTAGCAAGCGTTCAGCGCTGTGTCTGACCCATGTTCTTCCATTTCCAGGTGTATGGCGTCACTGAGGTACGTTGCTGAGGACAGAACTCTGGATGTCTATCACCGTTCGATAGTGATCATCTACTGACAGCCTACACCACTCCAATGGCCAAAGGGCATGTAGGAAGATCTCTCTTATTCGCCTGTAATCTGCTCTAGTGTAGCAAAGATGGAGTTCGTGTTCATCCTGAGTGAATCTTTCGTTTATGGCAGTGTTAAACAAGATTGTGCCATGGTCACTACTTCCTATTGGTGTATGGACTTGAACATCCTCATTTGTTAACAACTAATCCATGTTTGAGGACTTTCCTTCCCTAGTCCATCTAGTGGCACTGCATACAGGCTCAGTCAGCTGAGAGCTCCTAATGGCTGAGCCAAATCATCTCTGGAACCAATCAAAAGGAGTTTTATCCTGACTACTGAGATTTAGGGATGGGGTTTTCAAATCTCCAGCTAAGAGTATTTGATCGAAACCCAGGAGCAGCAGTTACCGTGTTGCCTCAGTATGTTTATCTTTTTGGGCCTTAGTACTTGACGTTGGTCGGTTAATCCATACAATCAAGTGTTTCGTGCTATATGTGTGAGAAGAACACCAACATGATTCTGTCACGTCAGTTGGGTGTCATATTGCCGCTCGGCTTTTAAATGGTTGTTTATATATACAACCACTCCTATCGCATCAGAAGAGTGTCATGCCTGGCAAGTTCACTTCGTCGTCTAGAATTTCAGGTAGTCGTGTTTCAATTAAGATTATGATCTTCAGATCCATGTGAGAGCACTTGTTCCTGATTTCTGACAGCTTACCCCTTAGTTTGTTATGGCCTTACAGATCTAGGTCGGCCTTCGCAACACCTAATGTGGCTAGACAGGTCGTTCTTGGAAATATACCAAGCTCGGAGTGCCTCAGCCTGGTCATCCCGACTCCTCGATTACGCAGCCACTAGATGTAGTGACTTAATGGATGTGAGGTGTGGCTGGCGGGGTAGCCTAGAAATGCAAATAACCATCATGGTATGCAGGCCTAGGCTATGTGATGGTCATCGTCACTGTTGTACGTCCTGCATTTGAGCTCCATCCAAGCTATCACTATCCAGTTCGGGCACGCCGTGAACTACCATACTGGTCTGCTCTTGGGTGCCTGTTATTGTCCTGGTTGCCGTTCATACAGATCACGGTTTATCGTATCTGATGAGGATCGGACAACATACCAGTTGTCTCTGGGATGAGAGGAGGAAATCTTCGGCAAGTTGTGCCGAGTCTAATGTTACCCCCAACTGAGGGGTTTTCCTTTCGAGATGTTCTGGCCTTTGAAAAGGTGACATATTTTTGTTGGGGTACTGCACATTCCCATTGCCCTGCCTTTTAGTAAGCTGGGACATGAAATAAAATTAGTGAGTTTAGTCTACTGTGTTTGTCTCTGAGTGGTAGCCGTTTGTGAGTTGAGGTTTTGTCGTTCCCCTTATTCACATTCACTCACTGCTCCGTAACGTTAACAGATGCTGGGGGGCTAACAATAACCGTAAACTTTGTTGGTGTATTGGTCAGGGTCCTGGCTGCCTTAGTCGCATGTTTCCCCGGTTTCGTATTAGGTGATTTAGGTTTGTCCATTGAACTTTTCAGCTAATTTTAGGTGGGGCCTCTGGCTTAGCCAATGCCCCAGATACTCTTCTCCGTGAGCACATATACAAGAACCATGGGCAGAGGTGACCGAACATGAACCCATAGCACTCTTTAGGTACTGTAGTGTCGCACTGACAAGGGACCCATTTGCTGCAGAAATTATATTCAGAATCTGAGTCACTGAATATGACTGGCATTGAACAGGCGATACAGTCATCGTTGTGAGATTTCTGTGTCGACTGAGCCTTAGGACGCTTTTTCCTCCTATTTTTATTTAGCCTAATAATCTTTTTAGGAAAAGGATTCGGAGGAGTCTGTTTGAGATCTACTGGAGGTTGTTAGGTTGAATGATCCTAACTATGAACACTACTCTGAGGAATGCTTTCGAGTAATGGTTTCTTCGCAACTCTGTTGCTCGAGACTGGCATTTTTGACCCACTATTGACCCCAGGGTTCATACCTCTGCAGGTTTTTCTGGTTGTCATAGTGTAAGATGTGCTTTCAGCTTTATTACTTAACATGATAACTGAGAGATTTCGAGATGAACGAGATAAGTAGGAGAGGAAAATACACGGAATAGGAATTTAGGAAAGAAAAATTTAGTAGTACATAATATAAATACAAGGAATAGAACCTGAAAGTACTCCAAAATCGCAACCTGACCTTTAATCGCTCTTGTCATCAACTTCGCATGGATCCAGTAACTTGTCCATAGGTCCTATGTTTGCGAGTGAATGAATGTGTGCATGCTGCCGAAGCAATGCGCAGTGGCTTAACTTAGATTGATTCCGTTTTTTATATCTTTGAATGGGATTAAATATCCCAATCTGATGTCCAGAATGGACTGTTTCATGTAAACAGAGGGAATTCAACGAGGCCACGTCAGTTTACAATTGCGTCAATACAGTTCCGCATCTTCCATAACGTCTGATAGGCGGTAGTCTAGTCACTGGACTACATTAATTTAAGTCACTGGCAGTTATCTTAGGATCTGAATACCTTGTAATTTGAGTGTTTGTCAAAAGGCAGTAGGGTTTCCAGAAGCCAAAAGCTATAATATTACCAAGTTGAAATGTGGAAGCAATGAAGAAGTTCACATACTAGGAGAAGACGACTGTTTCAAGAACTACCTAACTAAATTCATAGTACGATAATTGTAATAAAACCAAAATGCGAGGATTAAATAAGGAACAGATATGATAAACACAGCTGATGCGGGCAAGAGATAGAAACCTATGTTTGAGTACGTGTTTATCATGTTTCTTCTTTCAGCTATCAACCGAGTGGGCTGCAGTCACTTCATTTTGGAGAGTATTCTACTTCGGAACAAATCTCAATCAGAAACGTTTGAGCGTAACTAGATGTTAGCTCTTTGATGTGATATATTCCAGAGGTTGCCTGGAGGAGTGCGATGGTGATGTCTAAGTGAGATATTGATGTATGGGGCGACTTGGAGTACTTAGTATTTTTAAGTATATTATCAACTATTGTTCAATTCTTTCTTCTGGTTAGCGTTTTTTGGCAAGTTACCTTTTGAAGAAAGGAGGAAGCAATCAATGTCAGCCGAACAAGAGCCGAGAAAGCAAAGACAAAAGCTAAATACACAGAAGCGAACAGGGAAGTGAAGAAAAGCATCACAGCCGACAAACAGAAGTATGTGGAAGATCTAGCAATGACGGCGGAAAAGGCTGCAAGAGACGGAAACTTGAGACGATTGTACGAAATAATAAAGAAGCTCGCCGGAAATTATCGTAAACCAGAACGACCAATTTAAAGCAAAGTAGGTAAAGTAATCAACAACACTGAAGAACAGCGAAACACGTGGGTAGAGCACCTTAAGGAACCCTTGAGTCGTCCAGCTCCACTGAACACACCCAAGATCGAAGCAGCATCCAAGGACCTCCCAATTAATTTTGGTGCACCTACAGTTGAGCAGATCAGCATGGCCATCAGACAAATCAAGAATGGCAAATCAGCAGAATCAGACAACATTCCAGCAGAGACAATGTAATCAGATATGGAAGCAACTGCAAAAATGTTTCACATCCTCTTCAAGAAGATTAGGGATGAGGAACAAGTACCATCAGATTGGAAAGAAGGATACCTGATCAAAATACCAAAGAAAGGCGATCTCAGCAAGAGGCATCACTCTTCTCTCACTACCAGGCAAAGTCTTCAACAGGGTATTGTTAAACAGAATGAAGGACTTCGTAGACGCCCAACATCGAGATCAACATGTATTGATCATGTACTGACCAAAATGCAACGTTACGGATCATTGTGGAGCAGGCAGTTGAATGGAACGCACCACTCTACATCAACTTCATCGACTACGAGAAAGCATTCGATAGTGTGGACAGGAAAACACTGTGGAGGCTTTTTCGACACTACTGTGTGCCTGAGCAAATAGTTAACATCATACGGAATTCTTATGATGGATTCAACTTCAAAATCGGAGGACACGGAGGATAGCTGACATACTCATTCGAGGTGAAGACCGGTGTCAGGCAAGGTTGCTTACTCTCACCTTTCTCTTTCTCCTAGTGATCGACTGGATCATGAAGACGTCGACATATGGAGGGAAGCAAAGTATCCAATCGACAGCTAGGATGCAGATGGACGATCCTGACTTCGCAGATGATCTGGCTCTTCTATCGCAGACGCAACGACAAATGCAAGAGAAGACGACCAGTGTAGCAGCAGTCTCTGCAGCAGTAGGTCTCAACATACATAAAGGAAAAAGCGAAATTCTCCGATACAACACAACATGCACCATTCAAATCACTGTTGATGGATATGCCCTGGAGGACGTTAACACCTTTACATATCTTGGCAGCATCATTGACGATCAGGATGGATCCGATGCAGATGTGAGTGCACGGATCAGCAAAGCAAGGAGTGCATTTCTGCAGCTGAAAAATATCTGGAACTCCAAACAACTTTCAACCAAAACCAAAATCAGGATTTTCAATAAAAATGTGAAGACAGTTCTACTGTGTGGAGCGGAAACTTGGAGAACTACCAAAGCCATCATCCAGAAGATACGAGTGTTAATTAACAGTTGTCTACGCAAAATACTTCGTATTCGTTGTCCAGAAACGATCAGCAACAACGAACTGTGGGAGAGAATAAACCAGGTTCCAGTGAGGGATGAAATGAGGAAGAAGCGGTGCGAAAAGCACCTAACTGCGTCACGAGACAAGCCCTCATTTGGAACCCTCAAGGCAAAAGGAAAAGAGGAAGGCCAAGGAACACATAACGTCTCCAAATAGAGAAAGATATGAGAAGAATGAACAAACACTGGACAAAACTGGAAAGGGACGCCCAGGACAGAGTTGGTTGGGGGAAGCTGGTTGGTGTCCTATGCTCCATTGGGGGTAACAGGCGTGAGTAAGTAAGTAAGTAAGTAAGTAAGTAAGTAAGAAAGTAAGTAATCAACTATTTTTCTGATATTGCTTAGCAGGAATAATCATCCGTGTTGAGGAGTGTCACTGTGAGATTTATTCGTTAACCCCATCACCAAATAATCTTCCCGTCTCTGTATTCGGTCTACGAAATCTACTTTTCCTTGTTAACCTCGTCTACGTCTCATGTCCGTAACCTTGCACTGGTTTTAACTTCCTACCAAGAAAACCTATTATAAGCAGATCTGGACAATTATACAGAAATAGAGCTCATTCATAACTATTTGTGCTATAGAGTTAGAAATAAAAAGAATAAATAAAATAAGATAAAAACATAAGATCACTGAGCCTCGTTATTATATTCTGTAAATCAAAATTTTTGCTAACAATTCGGTTATGCTGAATTTCCTTCATACACAAGATTAAATGTCCATTCTTTATCTTACTGCTGAAATGTCTTCAGTGCCCACAAAAATGCGTGTATACTGTACCAGCCCAGAAGGGTCGTCTAGGAAGTAAGAACGAGGAGTAGAGCTGGGATAACTTCAAATCATCACTTAGCATTAGCCAAGATGGAACTGAAACTAAAGAAGCATTGGACGACTGGATGAGCGGTAAAGCAAAAGTTTAATACGGCTTTTTTTCGGGATACTGGCGAACTCAAAGAATACTATTTAGCTCTCAGCAATAGGTTCCAAGCCTTTCACAATCTACTCTGTAGAGTCAACTACTATATAAAACAATTGGAAATGGATCAAGGAAGCATTGACATCCACATATCGCAAGGTTCTAGGACACAAGGAGCACCATCATAAGGAATCGACCACTGATAGTACTCTGGATAAGGTGCACGAAAGGAGGAACAAGGCAGCGATCAACATCAGCCTGACAAGAGCAGAGAAAGCCAAAGCACAAGCTGAATACATGGAAGCAAACAAGCAGAGCACTGAAGTTGATGGACGCAATGATGGTGGAAAAGGTTCAAACAGAAGGAAACATGAGACAATTATATGCACAAAAGAGAAGCTCGCTGGAATGAACAGTAGGAAAGAGTGATTCATCAACAGCAAGGAAGGTAAAACAACCTCCGACATTCAAGAACAGAGCAACAAGTGGGTAGAGCTCTTGAATCGACCGGCTCCACTGAATCGAACCAACATCGAAGCAGCCACACACGGACCTCTCAATCAATGTTGACCCACCAACAATTGGAGAGATCAGGATGGTCATCAGACAAATCAAGAGTGGCAAGGCATATGCAGCAGTAAATTCAAAGATACTCCACACAATCTTCAAAAAGATTTGAGTTGAAGAGCATGTACCGGCAGACTGGAAAGAAGGACAGCCCATCAAAAAACTAAAGAAAAGAGATCTCAGCGAGTGTGAGAACTGCACAGGCATCACTTTTCTCTCAATACCAGGACAAGTTTTCAACAGTGATGTTAAACCGAATGAAGGATTCAATAGATATCCAACTTCGAGATAGGCTGGATTCCATAATGGTCGATCGTTTACCGACCACATCGCGAGCGACAATACGGGTCATTGTGGAACAATCGATTGAGTGGAACTCACCACTCTAAATCAATTTCCCTGACTACGAGAAAGCATTTGATAGCACGGACCAGACAACACTGTGGAGGTTTCTTTGACACTACAGAGTGCCTGAGAAGATAGTCAACATCATACGGAATTCTTATGATGGATTAAACTGTAAACTCGTGCTTAGAGGACGGCTGACAACCTATCTATATGTAAGCGTTAACTTTCGGGACCAATACAAAATATTATATCTTACTACAATTCTGCCATTAAGCAAAGACTTTCAGCTGATAATCAATATAGTTAGTTGGGTAGTATGACCAGATTATTTTTGTAGTTTATCAATTGCTTGGGTAGTCATGCTTCCGAAAAATGTTCCGTTAGGTCAAGTGACGTCAAAAATAATGCAGCTAAGTAAGACAGTGGGATTTGCTGACATTTAACAGTTGCGTATAAATATCCTGCGACCTTATACAACGCAGGTTAAAATGTGCTTTCTATTAGGATAGTAAACGATATTGTTTGAACCGTATTGTGGTTTCTGGTAGTGGCACAAGATGCGATCTTAAACACCATTTTGAACAAATGGATGTGAAAAGATGGATAGCAGCACTTGTCAACCTCTTCATGATAACGTGTAAGGTCTAAGTGTTAGTAAAGAAAATTCCGGACTCCATTCAAGTATTAAACCTGCGTTCTGTTTAGTTCTCTCGCATAGTAGGTTGTTGCTGACCATATCTAACCGACGAATCCAAGGTACTTTGAGTAGACAAAGGTTAATAAATACTTGTTACTCTTGGATGATGACTTTCGTCCTTCTCCAAGTTTACACAATAAATGCTATAGAACTGTCTTGACATTTGAATTGAAAATCCCAACTTTGTTGTTTGTTGACAGCTGTTTTCAACTCCAAATGGCGTGCCAGAGAAATCTGGTGGGCGGCCTTCGCTCCATTGGGGGTAACAGGCTTAAGTTAGTAAGTAAGTCTTTTCCGTTGGCCTGGTGAATCCGAAGTGAGGGTTTGTCCTGACTCAGTTGGGTGCTTTCCTCAATTTGTGTCCCATCCACTTCCGTCGCTTGTTCCGTATTTCTTCCTCTGCTGGAATCGAATTATTTTATCCCTCAGCAGTTTAATGCTGGTGATATGTGGCCAGAGGATCCTCAGTCTTTCGCCTAGACATCTGTTAATAAACACCTGTATATATCAAACAGAAGAGTCAGTCATATCATAACACAAATATATATACATCGAGGGATTTTCCAAAAACAAAACCTTCAAAATAGATTCTGCACCGGTCTTCAGCTCAAACGAGTTTGTCAGTTGACCTCTGTACACGATTTTGCAGTTTAATCCATCATAAGAATTCCGTATGATGTTGACTATCTTCTCAGGCACTCTGTAGTGTCAAAGAAACCTCCACAGTGTTGTCCGGTCCGTGCTATCAAATGCTTTCTCGTTGTCAGGGAAATTGATTTAGAGTGGTGAGTTCCACTCAATCGATTGTACCAAAATGACCCGTATTGTCGCTCGCGATGTGGTAGGTGCCGCACTACGAACAGTTGTTTCAATGATTATACCAACATGGTGAATGAGTGAATAAAAAACAGCAGAAGGAATACTTTCTACTCCTACCGAGTCTACGAAGTGGTTATTTAAACCGAGTAAAGACACAAGGTGTTTGGTAACGTAGAAATTGAAAATTTACTATCGACAGTATAAAAATGTGTTGTTCTAAATATCGAAATTAACATTACCTGTAACTTAAACACCAAGTCATTGATCTTTTTTTGAAACGATACACTTGGTTGGTAGTCGCAAACGACGATTCCAGCTTCCCGACAATGATCAATAATACTCTCGATGTTCTCTTCTAAAATTTCAAAACGATTTCGATCGACCATAAGTGAACTGATGGATTCGTATATAGCGAAACCAATTGACGCTCCCTATAGTAGACTGGCAAGTAACACAATCGCAGATTATTATACTGTATTTATGAGAAGTGCACGAAGGTGTATTCTCTAGTTGAAAGCTATGGGCTTCATAGACACGAGTTACAAGATGATAAATTTGATATAAAATGCCAGCAAACAGCTAGCGCGAACCGATCGCTTTTTTGTGTCCCGATGCTGAAAGAGAGGTCTACAGCCTTCCGACAAACCAATCAGATGACCATACGCAACGAAATCAAAACGCACAAAGCGTGAATAGGTACCTGTAAATCACAAAACTGAAGCACCCGCCTCAAATCAATATCCAAGACCTTAATTTACGATACTATTATTTACAGGCTAATATAAAACAACAGTTTTCTTTGCCCTAACCAACGACTGAAAAGATCAGTATGTCCATCAGACAAATCAACAGCGACAAAGCAACAGGACCAGACAACATTCTAGCAGAGGCAGAAGTGTCAGCAACTGCAAAAATAATCCACTTTCTCTTCAGCAAGATTTGGGATGAAGAACAAGAATCAACAGACTGTAAAGAATGATACATTATCAAATACCAAAGGCATTCAGGAGGTATCACTATCCTCTCCACAACAACCAGTTTTCTACAAGTTATTGTCAAATAAAATGAAGGTCTTCGTAGACGACTGAATTCCAGATCAACAGGCTGGATTTCGTAAGGATCGATTGTATACCGACCACATCGCGAGCGACAATACGGGTCATTGTGGAACAATCGATTGAGTGGAACTCACCACTCTAAATCAATTTCCCTGACAACGAGAAAGCATTTGATAGCACGGACCGGACAACACTGTGGAGGTTTCTTTGACACTACAGAGTGCCTGAGAAGATAGTCAACATCATACGGAATTCTTATGATGGATTAAACTGTAAACTCGTGCTTAGAGGACGGCTGACAACCTATCTATATGTAACTATAATGGATTTTCTATTGTAGCAGTTCAAATGGTTTCCAGTAAGTGCAACCCGAACGCGTATCTCCTAGTCCAATGTCCAAATAACACAACAATTCTAGGAGAAAACGGTCTATATTATATTAAAAGGTGGAAATACAAAGCAATACCTGAAGTTGATGCACTTTCCAAGACACAATCACTCCGAGGAGTATCCAAGGCGAAGGGGAATAAGTGACGTTAAGTCCAACCGCCACCGTATCAATCCAAATATGGCTGTGGCCATATTAAAGATCAAATTTAAACAACATATATACAGTTCAGAAGCAAACATAAAAACTTCAATATAAGTACAAATTATAAAAATAATAACAATATACAATGATAAATTCTCAAATTGGAATCAAATAAAATACCAAAAATATCAACAGAAAGAGTCCAAAAGTCATAACAAAAATATGTAAACATGGAGGGATTTTATGAAAAAAAAAACATTCAAATAGGATTCTACAGAAGCAAACAAGCAGAGCACTGAAGTTGATGGACGCAATGATGGTGGAAAAGGTTCAAACAGAAGGAAACATGAGACAATTATATGCACAAAAGAGAAGCTCGCTGGAATGAACAGTAGGAAAGAGTGATCAATCAACAGCAAGGAAGGTAAAACAACCTCCGACATTCAAGAACAGAGCAACAAGTGGGTAGAGCTCTTGAATCGACCGGCTCCACTGAATCGAACCAACATCGAAGCAGCCACACACGGACCTCTCAATCAATGTTGACCCACCAACAATTGGAGAGATCAGGATGGTCATCAGACAAATCAAGAGTGGCAAGGCATATGCAGCAGTAAATTCAAAGATACTCCACACACTCTTCAAAAAGATTTGAGTGGAAGAGCATGTACCGGCAGACTGGAAAGAAGGACAGCCCATCAAAAAACTAAAGAAAAGAGATCTCAGCGATTGTGAGAACTGCACAGGCATCACTTTTCTCTCAATACCAGGACAAGTTTTCAACAGTGATGTTAAACCGAATGAAGGATTCAATAGATATCCAACTTCGAGATAGGCTGGATTCCATAATGGTCGATCGCTAACCGACCCCATCGTGGTCGGTATACAATCGATCCTTACGAAATCCAGCCTGTTGATCTGGAATTCAGTCGTCTACGAAGACCTTCATTTTATTTGACAATACCTTGTAGAAAACTGGTTGTTGTGGAGAGGATAGTGATACCTCCTGAATGCCTTTGGTATTTTGATAATGTATCATTCTTTACAGTCTGTTGATTCTTGTTCTTCATCCCAAATCTTGCTGAAGAGAAAGTGGATTATTTTTGCAGTTGCTGACACTTCTGCCTCTGCTAGAATGTTGTCTGGTCCTGTTGCTTTGTCGCTGTTGATTTGTCTGATGGACATACTGATCTTTTCAGTCGTTGGTTAGGGCAAAGAAAACTGTTGTTTTATATTAGCCTGTAAATAATAGTAATCGTAAATTTAAGGTCTTGGATATTGATTTGAGGCGGGTGCTTCAGTTTTGTGATTTACAGGTACCTATTCACGCTTTGTGCGTTTTGATTTCGTTGCGTATGGTCATCTGATTGGTTTGTCGGAAGGCTGTAGACCTCTCTTTCAGCATCGGGACACAAAAAAGCGATCGGTTCGCGCTAGCTGTTTGCTGGCATTTTATATCAAATTTATCATCTTGTAACTCGTGTCTATGAAGCCCATAGCTTTCAACTAGAGAATACACCTTCGTGCACTTCTCATAAATACAGTATAATAATCTGCGATTGTGTTACTTGCCAGTCTACTATAGGGAGCGTCAATTGGTTTCGCTATATACGAATCCATCAGTTCACTTATGGTCGATCGAAATCGTTTTGAAATTTTAGAAGAGAACATCGAGAGTATTATTGATCATTGTCGGGAAGCTGGAATCGTCGTTTGCGACTACCAACCAAGTGTATCGTTTCAAAAAAAGATCAATGACTTGGTGTTTAAGTTACAGGTAATGTTAATTTCGATATTTAGAACAACACATTTTTATACTGTCGATAGTAAATTTTCAATTTCTACGTTACCAAACACCTTGTGTCTTTACTCGGTTTAAATAACCACTTCGTAGACTCGGTAGGAGTAGAAAGTATTCCTTCTGCTGTTTTTTATTCACTCATTCACCATGTTGGTATAATCATTGAAACAACTGTTCGTAGTGCGGCACCTAAATACATTTGCGCCTAACAAATCGATTCACAAGGGGCTTTTCTCTGGACATTTTACCTACGTCTCTCACAAGTCAGTAGAGCAACGTCGAGATATACAGTCCCGTGTTAGCCAGTGGCCGAAAATGGGTTCGAACTACATATATCCGCCTAGGATTCTTCAGCTTGTGTGCTCCATGTGGTTAACCTAATTAGGAAGATTTTCTTACTATCATGATTTCTTATGCATCACTTATTTTAAATTCTGAACTTCTTTCGCAGTTGTCCCATGTCAGCGATTTTCAATACTTAACTAAAGAGAAGTACAACCGATGTTCAGGTTCAGAAATGTAATGGTAATTTTCATTGATCATAAGTAAATTCTGAGAGTCAGTCAGCTACAACGTACAACTTCGTACGTAAGCAGGTTAGTTCAGGTTGCCATACGACGTTAGTAAAGAGCCGCAACTGTCATTTCAGATCCCTTAGTGGTAAAGATGGTAGAAGTATTCGCAGAAAGGGACAAGATTAGGGTTTAGAAAATATACTTACAAAAGTACAATTCTTTGAGATAAGTTTAAAACGCGGAAGATAGAGGTGATGAATTCACAAGATTAATATTTCAAAGGACACAACGAATGGATGCACCTGCACCACAGAAAACGATTTTGAGCAATGTCGTCCAAGTCTCTAACCATCATTGACTCGTCTCGCGGACCCCAACCAGGTAGCCTACATCTACCAACATGACTCAGTCCACTTGTTAGTGACTTCATGGATTTCTGCCATGTTTCGATCTTGCCGCCCCTAACTTTCTCCCAACCTATTCCTACACCACAAAACAGCTCGTCGAGGCAGTCGGTGGTTAGGCATACGTAACAGATGTCTCAACCACCTCAACTGATGAAGTTTCACTACTTCATCTAATAATTCGCCATCCCTACGTAGTACTCGTTTCCTAACGACAGCATTTCTTAATCGGTGGTTTCACGATGCATAGGCAATGATTCAAAGACATCTGTGATTGAATATCAGTAACCCACGAATATCTACTCTGACTGGCCATGTTTCGCATCCGTATAGGAGAACGGAGCGAACTACTGCTCAGTAGACGACCTTAGGTTAGCAAACGGATATAACACCTACACCATAAATGACAAGTTGGCAAAAGCCATTTGAGCATTCTGTATCCGCGCTGAGATTTTGTCAGTCGCCAGGCAATCAGCACTGATGAGACTTCCAAGATAAATGAAGTGGTTAACACACTCGACTACTTCACTCCCTACCACTAGTTCAGGTGCCGATGCAGCCCAGTCTTGAAGCAACGTTTTGCCTTTCGAAGAGGAAAACCGCATCCCGAACGTACTTGCATTGTTGCTTAGTATGGTCAGAAGACTGCATTTTGTCAGCGTCTTCACCAAGTAGGACAATGTCATCGGCATATTCTAGGTCAGTAAGCGATTTTCCTGGTAGAAGGTTAACCCCTGAAAAATCTAACGAGCTTAATGTAAACTCTAAGTGGATGTCTACGACAAAGTTAAACAAGAATGTGGAGAGTGGACAGTCATGATAGACACCACTTGATGTACAGAGTTCAGATCACAGCTCGCCATATCTCTAACTCGACCAGTGATGTTCGAGTAGAGAGCTTGTATAAGGTTAATGTGCTTCCTTGGTACACCTTTCAATGAAAGACACTGCCATAGAACCTCACGATCCACTGTGTATAATGCCGTTTTTAGAGGTCCAGGAACACAACTATTGTCGGACGTCTAAATGTGTGTCTGTTTTCCAGGACTTGTCGTAGTGTGATGATGTGGTCTATACAGCCACGTCCAGGTCTGAAACCAGCCTGGTTTTCTTTAGTCTGCAAAAGAAAGATTGTCCTGGTTGTCAAAAGAGGTATTGGCCTCGTGACTTCCGAAGGAGCTCTCCCTTCATCTTGAGACGTCATAGCTCCTCTGAATAAAGACCTAACTCAGTGAAGATTTTGAATTATTTTTTTCTATTTAGCGTTTTGTTAGCAATTTAGTTTATTATTATTATTACGCTCAACGCTTCTTTTTGCGGTCTTGGAACTAGCTGTAGCCACAGAGGTTCTCCAGATTGACCTATTGGCTGTAACATACTAATTTATCCTACAGCAATACTAGAAATTATTGGTTGCGTTACACACTACATCAGAGGCTAAGCATTTTCAAAACCGTTAATTCGTAGTTTAGAACGGGGTTTCAAGAGACCAGGAACGACGTTTCGTGATCTCGCTTCGTCTGCATTAGCGGTGCAGTGAGAAAAGGGAGTGTGAGTAGAGTTAGTCGTAGAGATAAGAGAGATATTAGGGGGTGTAGAAAGGATTTGATTTTGACCAATTTGGTCTCGCGTGCTGGTACGGGTATGAGGGCGGTTGTCACTTCCTGGCTTCCCACACTGTGGAAGGTTGTTTCTTGAGGGACCTGAAAAGGAAGATGGATTAGTGTTGGTGCGTGACCGCAAAGCCCAAGGGACAACTGCTTGAGGCCGGTCACGCACGGCCTTTTTATGAGAGGTATTTAGAGGATTAGCTCCGTTCTTAAAGGCCCTTAGTGGGCACCCTTACCCAAGGAGACGGAAATCCGTGAGGTAGGGGAGGTGTGACATTTTTAGGGCCGACCTTTTCTAACCCTTCCTTCCTTGTGAGAAGGCAGCATCGCTGCAGATGCTGGTTGTCCGAGGGAAACACCTTACTGCTGTCACACCCCTCTGCAGTCAGCAGTACGACTTCGCCCCCAGACCTTGGGTAGCTGCTTTTAGTCTCATCGTTCTCCAATCGACCTGCCTGGCATGGTAGGACCTGCAGGAACATATGTTCCAGCCAGTATAGCTCGGTTTGGTCATCACGATAGGCAGGCCCGACCACCACGTCAAGGTAGCAGCTACGGTTCGCGAGATGATAATAATCGATGCTTAGAGACCTTGAATGACATGGCTCAAAATCGTTCGCAATGGCGCCGGTGCATTTATTCTTTGTGTTCTCTCAAACCCTAGT
The DNA here is from genome assembly GCA_944470395.2 of Schistosoma turkestanicum. Taxonomy (NCBI): domain Eukaryota; kingdom Metazoa; phylum Platyhelminthes; class Trematoda; order Strigeidida; family Schistosomatidae; genus Schistosoma; species Schistosoma turkestanicum. The sequence continues at coordinate 29,113,377 of OX103979.1, read as the reverse complement.
CTTCTGGATTCTTCAACACCTCTAGTTTCGACTCTCTAAACTTTTCTCACTGAATCATACTTCTTGAATAGTATCTTCTAACCCTAACCTCTCCGATTACTTCTAATTCCCTTACTACCTCTACTACTATTGGATTTGAATTGACAATTATATCTCTGTGCTGATGTGGTATGGCAACATGAACTGATGTACTTACGTACCAAGTTCTACGTTGCATCTGACTGACTGACTGACTAATTCGTAGTTTATATTGCGTAATGATTTTAACCAAAGTATATAAAACGTTTTTCTTATTGGCATGAGACAAAAATTGATGCCTAGGATCTTCATAGGGACGGAGTCTTCTTAGCCATCAGAATGAAATACTTTCTTTATAATAATCAACAGTCACTTGTTTATATCCTTGTAAAATTCTTCATAATCGAACATAACAGGAATTAAATAAAGCTATTGAGCAATCTCTGTCATTTTAAAAACTTGTTGTAAATTGATTTCTACCTAATATACACATTCTGCCTACTGTTTAAAGGATGTGGATCGTATGCAAGTTGAGATGCAAGATGTACATGTTCCTATTGAATTATTTTCTAAAATCGATGCTGGTCAAAACCCTCAATTGTACACTCGTGAGTGTATGGAGCAAGCACTAGCTAAGAACGAAGCAGTTCGTGGTAAATTAGACAGTCTTCGTCGTTTTCGAGTGTTGCTCATGTCCGAATTATCTCGTCAATTTCCTAACGAAATGGCTAAATATCGAGCTGTTCGTGGTGATCCTGAAGCACCGACAGTTGGTCCTGCAATATCCAGTAACTCTCAATCAAACGGATCTGGCACTGAAACGGGTCCAGAATCCGTTTCAATCAGATAAGTTAGATTCATTATGTTTCGTCGGTCTCAACGAACATATCCTCAAAAAATTGCTTTCTTAACTTCTTTTTTATGTAGTATTACATCACGCTGTTCCAGTGGTGTTTTCCTTGAAATTCTTTTTATAATAAGAAGTTATTTATTAACCTAAAGTTGTATTTACATTCGACATATTTGCTTATAACATTGGGAAATACTAGATGTTGGCCGGAGACTCAAAACAGTTATGTTCGATAGTTCTAATCAGCAGTTGAACAAATTTTTATCGTCACTCTACTATGTCTTTTTTCATTCTTATCCATCATGGATAGCAATTATTAAATTTTATAAGTGAGTTAGTACATGAATTATCAATGTGTTTTTGGGGCACCTGAGTTAACCTTAACGGTAGGCTGTTTGATGAAGAAAAAAATAAATAACCAATAGTCTGTTTGCAACTTTTTCAACAGAGCTAACGAACTAAATTCTACTTCCAAAAATCACACTAACCGTAGACTGATGAATAAACTGAAATCTTGTCCATTGTGATATATCAGTAAAAATTGTTGTTAGATTTTTCCATGTTAGTTCGCTATTTTGACATTACAACTCGCATTATACCCCTGTGTTATAAAAAGTGATCAACCGACATGCTTTTTGCGGTTGGGCAACTAAATGAATGAAAACCATTTTTAGCATACAAGCCATTATCACAAAGTAGAACTTCGTACATGAGCACATAACTTCAGGTTGCCATACCCCATCTTCAGACGCAACTGTCAGTCTAAATCCCACTCCACAAAGTAGAGCTTGTCAGGGTAGTCGGTGGTTAGGCATTCTTAACACTTGTCCCGACCACCTCAACTGATGGAATTTCACTACTTCAGGATAACTGTAGATCTTAGTAAACCGAGATGTGTCTAGAGGCCAATTGAACTGATCCGTGAAGTGCCCTGACCGTCAGTCAAAACTCCTGGGTTTAGAATGAATAATAAGACCATACTTTTCTGGGATAGTTTCGATGACAGATGGATTTCGTTGATCATGTCTGCTGTTGCCTATCGCCGCTGCCTCTTGCATCGCTCTTGCTTTGACTACCCACCGCTGTTCCCGATCATTTTGTAGTCCTATTATCAGCCTGCGCATTATGTTCAGAGCCAGGCGGTATGAGTTTTCGAGCGTCTATCAGTTTGATGGATGCTAATGAGATCCACGGCTTCTTCCTAGCCACATGGCATACCTAACTAGCAGATATCACTACTGTTTCCACAGCCTTTTTGATGTCATTCCAAGCTGCTTCCGGATGGAAATCACATACATGGCTGCCTAACAGTCTTTCTAGGTGCTCTTAAAATATATTCTTAGCTTTTTTTCACTAAGTAGAACCCTGAGAGGTTTCCTTGCGGTGTCTTTCCTACGTTTGTTAAGTCGCAAACAGATATGCGCTCGATCTAGAGCATGATCTGAATCTAGACATGTGCCCCAGAACAAGCGACAGTCCTTTATCGAATCCATCCATACATCGCCAAGTTACGTCACCGAGAAATTCTGGTTCAATAAAGAGGAAGGCCAAGGAATAATTACGCCGAGTAATAGAGAAAGATATGAGAGGAATGAACAAACATTGGACAGAACTGGAGAGGGAAGCTCAGGACAGAGTTGGGTGGAGAAAACTGGTGGGCGGCCTATGCTCCATTGGGGGTAACAGGCGTAAGTAAGTAATGACCATACACACTTTACGACTTAATACAAAATCTAATTCACGTTCAAAGTCTTCAGGAGAGTGGCTATGATTGTATATTGCACGAATGATGGCATATGTTTTCTTTCTGTTGACAACAGCCTTTAACAGAATCAAAACGCTTTAGTCATTGAAGGGTTATGATGGTACTGAACTATATGTGAAAAACTTAGTCAATGAATATTTCAGTACACAAAAATAGGACAGAGCAGGGTCAAGCTAAATATATACATCCGCTACTTTTCAGTAAATAGGTATACTAAGCAGCCTAGTTCTTACGACACAAGTAGTTTATCTCCATTTGACCATGTGTAGGCAAAATAGAACTTAGATCGAATTCCTCAAAAACACTGATATAAACTGAGTTTTAGGAAGTCAGTCAGCACCAACGTAATCATGATACGTCCACGCATCAGTTCAAGTTGCCACTCCACAATAGCACACAGAGATGGGATATTCAATTCAAATCCCATAGTCCTTTCGTTGAAAGATGGATATCTCGCTTACACCATGTGATACAAGTTGATAAAGGCTAGTCGGGCCTTCTGTATCCATTTCAAGATTTTGTCACACACCGTGCTATCAGCATTAATGAGACTCGCAAGATAAGTGACTCCATCGACACGATCAACTACTTCACTCTTTATCACTAGTTTAAATGTCGGTGCAAGCCAATGCTGAAGCAACATTTTGCATTTTGAAAGGGAGAATCGCATCACACCGTCTCCAAAAGCATATCAATGACGAAATTGAAAAAGAATGGAAAATCTGAACAACCCTGACGAACATCGCCTGAATTATTCAGTCACGTCGACAGTTCGCCAGACTCTCCCCGACAAATTGTATTGTAGTAGAGAGCCTGCATAAGGCCAATGTACCTCTTCGGTACACCTTTCAAAGAAACAGGCTGCCACAGAACCTCACGATCGACAGAGTCGAATGATGCCGTTCAAAGGGTCCCAGCTAAGAGAGCCAGTTGTTCTGCTTGGTACGAGGTTCAGACATTGTAAGTTCTAGCATGTTGTTTGAATCGTGGTCTCAGAATACCAGCAATAACGTTTCATGAACCAGAAACGTTTTCTTGAGGAACCTGAAAAGGAAGGTAGAATAGCGTTGATCTTAACGACCTAGGAGCGTGGTTCATTCTCTATCCATGAGATTGAATCGATAGGCAGAACACTTTAGGGATCAGTTAAACTGGTCTTCAGCCACACTTTGGTTACCCACGATCTCCAGTCAACCTGAATGGCAGATTGATGTATGTCCTTCAACTCTTAGTGAAGTTAGAAAGGCTATAGGCAGTCTAAGACGAGACAGATCAGAGGGACCTGGTGGACTAACCTCTGAGATTTTTAAGGATGTTTGTCCAGCTTTAGAAGTTTAACTGGAATCTGGACGTGATCCCAACTGACTGTTCTTAGTCACTGATTGTTCCAGTCTATAAGAAAGGACAAAAGTCCTCTTGTGACAATCATAGAGCAATCAGTTTCATCAATATAGCGTCTAAGTTATTAGCTTCAATCATACTTCGACACCGACTAGGTCTCGTGAAGAGCAGACTCGAGAAAATCAGAGTGGGTTCAGTCCTGGACGCGGTTGTATAGACCAGATATTCACACTATATCAGGCTGTAGAACACAGACAGACGTCCCACAATAGTAGCATTCCTTGACCTTAAGGCGGTATTTGAACCCGTCGACTGTGAGGTTCTGTGGCAGTCTCTGTCATTGAAAGGTGTACCTAACAAGCGCATTGACCTTGTACATACTTTCTACTCGAACACTACTGGTCGGGTGAAAGCTCATAGCTAAATGTCACGCAAATTGACTACCTCGGATAGTATTCGTTAGGGTTTTCAACCTTCTTCATTCTTATCCAGCTTTGTCATTGGCAAGTATTTAGAGACGGCACTTTTATCGTTTGACTTCTCAGGGGTTGAACTTTTACCCGGAGATTTAATTGTGAAGACGATGACGTGTGCTGTTAGTAGTATGAGGGCTGTTGTCACGTATCGGTCTTCCACGCAGTGGAAACTGTTTCCTATTGCCAGATTCCAGACCGAGTAATCAAGTTTATTGATAAGAATTTCAACACGGTCGCGAAACAATAGACTATATCCAATAATTAAACGGGATCTACACGATTTCCGGACAATGGTGACAAGGAATTTGATTGCTGCATTCCAAATCTCTGCCTATAACTATAGAGCGACTAGACATCACAATCTTTTCTTCAAGACAAGAGATTAGTTCGGAACATGGCAAGTTCTTTAACCACTTGTCAAACGACCGGGGTTATCAGACACTATAGCGCAATAGTAGGGACCTATAGCAGTAAACTCAAAAAAGTCTGGAGTTGTAGTTATTAACGACAACACTCTTACAATTTGCGGTGTGTTTATTTTTCTAATAAAATGGAGCGAAATTTTTGATTTACACTATAGAAATAATAAGAAACCGGTCCTACTAGAAATATTCTATAACCATGATAAAGTGATCAAATTAATTCATACTAACATGAATATAAGGGCAGAAATATTATATGAACTGTAAAAATGCTTGCAGAAATACTAATCCGACTCCATAGTTACTACAAATGTTATGAAACTGCAGGATATTTAAATGTGAATTTCTGTAAAAAGAAAATTGGTAAACAAGGTATGTAAAAAGAAGAAATTGTTTGCTAACTTTCGGGTGAAGGAAGTTAATTCGTTTGTTACATATAAGGAAACAGATATAAACATTAACGGATAAAGATACGAAAAAAATAATAATTGTTACTAATTATACTCTAATGTCTAGACCATTTAAAAATAATATAACAAGCGACTAAAATAGACGTTAGAGAAACTGTATTATGCAGTATTTTACGTCTTCCATCATCTCGATGAACTAAAACGACTGGACGCAATGGTGGACTACTTGAATTAGAACGATTCTCTGCTATGATAACTCTGACACGCTTTTCATTGCTTGTTTGACTCAGTTCCGAGGAAGCACTGGGACTGTCATCGTTACTCATTCCACTGCCTGGTGAATTATCATCTGGATGTGAATTCATCGAAGCATGGCTATTACTTGTTACACAGGAAGCCATTCCAACTGGCAGAGATGCAAGCGATGATGCAACTTGATATTTACAGCAAGGATCCCACTGCCAAAGTAAAGCATACAATCCTGCAGCAGAAGCACTAATGGCACTCAATGTGGTTGTAGTAAATCGAATAAAACTAGGTGTAATTGCAATCAAGGCACCACTTGTTCGAACAGTAGGAAGCGAACAAACATCAAGGTTTAACGGAAAGTAGATTCTAGGAAAGGCACAGTTCCACATTAAACCAATGCCAGCCGTAGTGACAGCAGCTATTCCTGTGAAAATAATAATTAAATTTAAAACCGAAATATACAATTATAGGTTATCGGTACTTTATGTCTCAACGAAAGCTTATACAAAATTAAATTAAATATTTATAAAACAAACCAGTTAGAATCAGTTTTGCTTTCAGTTTACATGTGTCAAATCAACTCCACCTAGGGCTACTGCTAGGGGGGGTTGGCAACCCCACTCCGTAGATAATATAATTCAAACCATTTAAACTTAGTCCTGGGATTTAAAGGGTCTTTATTTAGAAGAGTTATGAAAGACTAGTTTCTTCGGAAGTAACGGAGTCGATTTCCCCCTCAAAACCAGAGAAACCGTTAGTTTGGATACATGAAATGTTCGTACATTTTGGGAGACTAGGAGAGTCAGGCACGTTGCTGCGGAAATGCTAAAAACACCCTAGTGATACTTGAAATCAGTTGGACAGCAAAGATGAGATGCTGTTCGGTTCGGTAGATTCTAGTGAAATCCACTGCTTCATGTAACCTTATTGTTTGCCTTACTGACAGATAACACTTCGATCTCCACAGTTTTTGGCTATCATTCCAAGGTGTCTCAGGGTGTGCATCATTTACTACATGGATGTCTAACTGTTTTTCTAGTTGCTCATGAAATACATTCTTAGCTTTGCTATCAATAAGTAAAACGTTGAGAGGTGTCTCTGCAGTGTCTTTGCTACGTCCAGTAAGACTCAAGCAAATACGCAGCGGAGGTCGCCATTATCTGTTATTTGAGCTGCGATACCCCATGATCCACTTAGGGAGTTGCACTTAATCTGCCTATTTGATCAACAAAATCAACAATTATTACTACGTCAAACCTCTTAGCTTCTTGAAGAAGGTTGAAAATCTCTCCGTAGAGTTCGTCTTTTACCTCATCTCAACTGTGATCAGTGGGCGCGGTGGCACAGACAACCATGACGGAACGGCGTATTCCGACCTTTCCGAGTCCATACTGTTCCGTTTTGTTCGACAACTCGAAGAGACCGAATTCAAAAGGATTTTTTCTGCATGCTTTCTTTTACCTTCGAAGTCGTTTTAGCCGTGAGGATGTAAATCTATTAAACTTTAGAAGGATAAGTACATTGAAGCAGATAACAACCGATAATTGCTTTCAGGCATTTCATGATCTACTCAATGGACAGGAAACTACCATTGAGAATAGATGAAAGGGATCAAGGAAGCAAGCATTTCGGAAGTTATGAAGTCGATGCCACTTCTCACAACCAGAATAATCATTATTTCAGGTAAATGGGCCGTTCGTAGAATATAGGAAATCGGGAGAACCATTCAAGTTGCAGTGGGATCAGGAAAGTACAACCTGATGGTACTCGGAATAAGGGAAACTCATTGAACAGAGGCTGGATGAAAAAAGATCAGCTTCAAGAGAGATGCTAGTGTACTCCTACTAAAAAGATGCCTCACACACAAGGAATCTAATCGATTCTGTCCAAATAAGCACAAGAAGCACTTACAGGATGGAAAACTCATTGACCCAGGGTCATCAATGAGTCCTCTAACATAAGAAAGGAGGAAATTACAATGAATGACATCCAGTACCAGCTCAGAAGGGTCGTCTAGGAAGTAAGAACGAGGAGTAGAGCTGGGATATCTTCAAATCTTCACTTAGCATTAGCCAAGATGTAACTGAAACTAAAGAAGCATTGGACGAAATAACAAAGAAGCTCGCCGGAAATTATCGTAAACCAGAACGACCAATTTAAAGCAAAGTAGGTAAAGTAATCAACAACACTGAAGAACAGCGAAACACGTGGGTAGAGCACCTTAAGGAACCCTTGAGTCGTCCAGCTCCACTGAACACACCCAAGATCGAAGCAGCATCCAAGGACCTCCCAATTAATTTTGGTGCACCTACAGTTGAGCAGATCAGCATGGCCATCAGACAAATCAAGAATGGCAAATCAGCAGAATCAGACAACATTCCAGCAGAGACAATGTAATCAGATATGGAAGCAACTGCAAAAATGTTTCACATCCTCTTCAAGAAGATTAGGGATGAGGAACAAGTACCATCAGATTGGAAAGAAGGATACCTGATCAAAATACCAAAGAAAGGCGATCTCAGCAAGAGGCATCACTCTTCTCTCACTACCAGGCAAAGTCTTCAACAGGGTATTGTTAAACAGAATGAAGGACTTCGTAGACGCCCAACATCGAGATCAACATGTATTGATCATGTACTGACCAAAATGCAACGTTACGGATCATTGTGGAGCAGGCAGTTGAATGGAACGCACCACTCTACATCAACTTCATCGACTACGAGAAAGCATTCGATAGTGTGGACAGGAAAACACTGTGGAGGCTTTTTCGACACTACTGTGTGCCTGAGCAAATAGTTAACATCATACGGAATTCTTATGATGGATTCAACTTCAAAATCGGAGGACACGGAGGATAGCTGACATACTCATTCGAGGTGACGACCGGTGTCAGGCAAGGTTGCTTACTCTCACCTTTCTCTTTCTCCTAGTGATCGACTGGATCATGAAGACGTCGACATATGGAGGGAAGCAAAGTATCCAATGGACAGCTAGGATGCAGATGGACGATCTTGACTTCGCAGATGATCTGGCTCTTCTATCGCAGACGCAACGACAAATGCAAGAGAAGACGACCAGTGTAGCAGCAGTCTCTGCAGCAGTAGGTCTCAACATACATAAAGGAAAAAGCGAAATTCTCCGATACAACACAACATGCACCATTCAAATCACTGTTGATGGATATGCCCTGGAGGACGTTAACACCTTTACATATCTTGGCAGCATCATTGACGATCAGGATGGATCCGATGCAGATGTGAGTGCACGGATCAGCAAAGCAAGGAGTGCATTTCTGCAGCTGAAAAATATCTGGAACTCCAAACAACTTTCAACCAAAACCAAAATCAGGATTTTCAATAAAAATGTGAAGACAGTTCTACTGTATCGAGCGGAAACTTGGAGAACTACCAAAGCCATCATCCAGAAGATACGAGTGTTAATTAACAGTTGTCTACGCAAAATACTTCGTATTCGTTGTCCAGAAACGATCAGCAACAACGAACTGTGGGAGAGAATAAACCAGGTTCCAGTGAGGGATGAAATGAGGAAGAAGCGGTGCGAAAAGCACCTAACTGCGTCACGAGACAAGCCCTCATTTGGAACCCTCAAGGCAAAAGGAAAAGAGGAAGGCCAAGGAACACATAACGTCTACAAATAGAGAAAGATATGAGAAGAATGAACAAACACTGGACAAAACTGGAAAGGGACGCCCAGGACAGAGTTGGTTGGGGGAAGCTGGTTGGTGGCCTATGCTCCATTGGGGGTAACAGGCGTAAGTAAGTAAGTAAGTAAGAAAGTAAGTAATCAACTATTTTTCTGATATTGCTTAGCAGGAATAATCATCCGTGTTGAGGAGTGTCACTGTGAGATTTATTCGTTAACCCCATCACCAAATAATCTTCCCGTCTCTGTATTCGGTCTACGAAATCTACTTTTCCTTGTTAACCTCGTCTACGTCTCATGTCCGTAACCTTGCACTGGTTTTAACTTCCTACCAAGAAAACCTATTATAAGCAGATCTGGACAATTATACAGAAATAGAGCTCATTCATAACTATTTGTGCTATAGAGTTAGAAATAAAAAGAATAAATAAAATAAGATAAAAACATAAGATCACTGAGCCTCGTTATTATATTCTGTAAATCAAAATTTTTGCTAACAATTCGGTTATACTGAATTTCCTTCATACACAAGATTAAATGTCCATTCTTTATCTTACTGCTGAAATGTCTTCAGTGCCCACAAAAATGCGTGTATACTGTACCAGCCCAGAAGGGTCGTCTAGGAAGTAAGAACGAGGAGTAGAGCTGGGATAACTTCAAATCATCACTTAGCATTAGCCAAGATGGAACTGAAACTAAAGAAGCATTGGACGACTGGATGAGCGGTAAAGCAAAAGTTTAATACGGCTTTTTTTCGGGATACTGGCGAACTCAAAGAATACTATTTAGCTCTCAGCAATAGGTTCCAAGCCTTTCACAATCTACTCTGTAGAGTCAACTACTATATAAAACAATTGGAAATGGATCAAGGAAGCATTGACATCCACATATCGCAAGGTTCTAGGACACAAGGAGCACCATCATAAGGAATCGACCACTGATAGTACTCTGGATAAGGTGCACGAAAGGAGGAACAAGGCAGCGATCAACATCAGCCTGACAAGAGCAGAGAAAGCCAAAGCACAAGCTGAATACATGGAAGCAAACAAGCAGAGCACTGAAGTTGATGGACGCAATGATGGTGGAAAAGGTTCAAACAGAAGGAAACATGAGACAATTATATGCACAAAAGAGAAGCTCGCTGGAATGAACAGTAGGAAAGAGTGATCAATCAACAGCAAAGAAGGTAAAACAACCTCCGACATTCAAGAACAGAGCAACAAGTGGGTAGAGCTCTTGAATCGACCGGCTCCACTGAATCGAACCAACATCGAAGCAGCCACACACGGACCTCTCAATCAATGTTGACCCACCAACAATTGGAGAGATCAGGATGGTCATCAGACAAATCAAGAGTGGCAAGGCATATGCAGCAGTAAATTCAAAGATACTCCACACACACTCTCAAAAAGATTTGAGTTGAAGAGCATGTACCGGCAGACTG
>OX103979.1:29073210-29102642 GCA_944470395.2 Schistosoma turkestanicum | reverse complement strand
TGGACATAATCCCATCCAGTGGTCTCAATCAAGGATTGTCCCAATCTATAACAAAGGACACAAGTCTTCTTGTGACAATCACAGGGGAATAAGTTTAACTAATATAGTATCTGAAATATTGGCCTCCATAAAACTTCGACGCTTAACGAAAGCTCGTGAAGAGCAGACTAGAGGAAATCAGAATCGTTTGCAATGGCGCAGGTGCATCCACTCTTTGTGTTCTATGAAATTCTAAGCTTCTGTATTCCTTATCATCTCCATCCTTCGATTTCTAAATTTATCTTACTGAATCATATCTTCGCTCCCTAATCTTCTCCATTACTGCTAATACTTCTATTACTGCTATCACTCTTGGATTTGAACTGACAGTTGCGTCTCTGTGCTGATGGGACATGGCAACATGAACTGGTGTACTTACGTACGAAGTTCTGCGTTGTATCTGTCTGTCTAAACTCGTCTTATGGTCGGAAGATAGATATCTGGCCTATGCATTCGTCGAGATTTCGTCACACACCATCCCATAAGTACTGATGAGGATATTTTGGGAATATGTAAACAAGTAAAATAACGTAGGAGTCATAGCTACTATGTGAGGAATGTAGATATTAACATGGCGCTCGAAACGAAGCATATAAAGAAAGGTTTATACTAGTAGCTAAATAATTTGAAGTCAAGTGCCAGTACAGCTGAACGATAATATCATTGAACTGTTAAGATTACCTTAAATATGAGTATATGTTACAAGCCAATAACAATGATTGATCTTTAAGTGTCATTCATTAGTGAATGGACATCCCTAGCACGCCATGGATTTGGCTAACAATGAAAAGCGGATACCTGAGTATATGTTTCAATCTAATACTCAAAAGTCATTTGAAATAAAGAGTGAATCAATTCAAATTTAGAGTGAGTACAGAGATTGCCGCATATATATAGTGTTCTATATGAATAGTAAAGTACATTCTGCCGCACTTTTTCCCTACTTCTATTAGGACTGTATCCTCTATCGCTGCTAAAACTTTTATTGTTATTATTAAACTATTGTAGTGAAACTCTTTCCTGAATGGAACATTTCGAAAGCGTTCACAGCTAAATACACTGTCTGAGTTCAGACTTAAATGGTAAAAACCGATCACAATAGTATTTACATCTATTCCTTATTTACTTCTGAACCTTCAGTTTTGTAGCACACCTCGTATTGCATTCTGCATGTTATTTGTTTTTATTACACTACATTTTTAATATTAATCATCGCAATATCATTTAAAATTCTCTCTTTACCTCCCCTTGGATACTCGGTTTACAAATTGTCTTAAAAAATCCCAATTTATAACTAAAACTCTTATTTTCTATAAAATCTCATATTCCATACGTAGTTATTGCTATCACCGTAAATGATGTTACCAATTTTAAAACCCTGCCTTTTGTGTTGATAGTTTCACACTGTTGTACTGATGTGGTGTGGAAACTTTGATTGAAGCATACCTGTCTTAGGTTTAACCTTGCTCAAGAAAGAACTATGGGCTGATACAAACTGTGGCTATTCAAACAATTGGACATTTTTACCAAGTCATAGGTTTATAGATGATTTGTGATAAACTTTCCACTTACAGTCAGTCAGTTACAACGTAGAATTTCTTATGTAAGTACATCAGTTCAGGTTGCCATACCCCATCAGCACAGACAGCTGTCAGTTCAAATCCAATATTCGTAGCGATAGGAGAAGTATTAGCAGTAATGAAGAAGATTAGGGTTTCGAAGATATGATTCGAGAAACATACTACAGCGAGGTAAATTTATAGAAAGCCAAGGATGGAGCTGATAAGGAATTTATAAGGTTAGAATTTGAGAGAACACAATGAATGAATGCACCTGCGCCATTGCGAACGATTCTGAGCCATGTTGTTCAAGGTCTCTAACTATTGTTTACTTTCGTCTCGCAGACACCAACCAGGTAGCTTATATCCACCAACATGACCCAGTCCACTTGTTAGTGACTTCATGGATTTCTGTCATGTTTCGGTTTGGCCGCCCCTATCTCTCTTCCAACCTCCTACACCACAAAACATAGCTCGTCGAGGTAGTCGGTGGTCGGGCTTACGCGACACATATCCCAACTACCTCAACTGATGAAGTTTCACCACTTCATCGATTGATCTGCCATCCTTGCCTAGTACTCGTTTCCTAACGACAGCATTGCTTACTCGGTTGTCCCACGGTATACGAGCAATGCTTCGGAGACACCTATGATCGAAGATAAGCAACCTATGAATGTCCTTTACTCTTAATGGCCATGTTTCGCATCCGTATAGTAGGATAGAGCGAACTGCTGCACAGTACACTGGTCCTTTAGTCAGAAAACGGATATCGCCAGCGCCATAGGTGACGCAAGTTGGCAAAACCCAATCGAGCATTCTGTATCCGAGCTGATATTTCGTCAATTACCAGGCTACCAGCGGTAATGAGACTACCGAGATAAGTGAAGCGGTTGTCACGGACGACTACTTCATTCCCTATCACTGGTTCAGGTGCCCATGCAACCCAGTCTAGAAGCAACATATTGCGTTTCGAGGGGAGAAACCGCATCCCGAACATGCTTGCATTGTTGCTTGGGGTAGTCAGAAGACTCTACATTTTGTCAGCATCTTCAGCATATAAAACTATGTCATCGGCATATATTCTAGGTCAACAAGCGTGTCTCCTGGTAGACGGTCCACCCCTGAAAAGTAAGACGATGATAATGTCAACTCCAAAAGCATATCTACGACAAATTTAAACAATGGAGAGTGGACAACATCGACGGACACCACTTGAAGTTAAGAATTCCGATGACAGTTCGCCATCAGCTCTCACTGGACCAGTGGTGTACGAGTAGAGAGTTCGTATAAAGTTAATGTACTTCTTTGGCACACCTTTCAATGAAGGACACTACCACAGAACCTAACGATTCACAGAGTCAAATGCCACCGTAAGGTTCAGAAAAACAACTATAGTAAGACGCGTAAATGTGTGTCTGTGTTCCAGGTCCTGTCGTAGTGTGAAAATGTGGTCTATACATCCACATCCAGGTTGAAAACCAGCCTAGTTTTCTCTAGTTGGCTCTTTACGAGCTTTCATTAGGCGTTGAAGTATTATTGAGGCCAATATTTTAGATACTATATTAGTTAGACTTATTCCTCTGTGATTGTCACAAGAGGACTTCTGTCCTTTCTTGTAGACTGGGACAATCAGTGATTGAGACCAGTCAGATGGGATTACGCCCAGTTCCCATATTCTATCTAGGATCTCAGTCAGTCTAACTGCTAAAACTGGACCACCATCCTCAAAAATCTCAGGGTTAAGCCTGTCAGGCCCTGCTGCTTCTCCTCGTTTCATATTTCCTATAGCTTATACAACTTCATTCAGAGTCCAAGGACTTATATCGATTTGCCATTCACTATGACTGGAGATTGTGAGCATCGATGGCGCGAGATTCTAAATTCCTAGCTAACGAAGCCTGTTGCCCTATTTGACCTAATGTACGTACATTAAATGCTCCAACATGTAGTCTAGAGCGGGGTCTAAGGAGACCAGGAACGACGTTTCGCGAACTCGTGTCGTCTGCATTAGCTGTGCACTGTGATAAATGAATTTGAGAAGAGTTAGTCGTGGAGATAAGAGAGATATTAGGGGGTGTAGGAAGGATTTGATTTCGACCAGATTGGTCTGGTGTGCTGTTACGGGTATGAGGGTGGTTGTCACTTCTCGGCTGCCCACACCGTGGGAGGGTGTTTCTAGAGGAATCTGAAAAAGAAGGTAGGTTAGTTCTGGTCTTGGAGACCTGGGAGCGTGACCGTAGAGCCCAAGGGACAACTGCTTGATTCCGGTCACGCATGGTCTTTTTATGAGATGTTTTTAGGGTATTAGCTCCGCTCTTGTTTAAAAGGCCTTACCGCTGGAGACGCAAATCCGAGAGGTAAGGTCATGTGTGTGACACTTTTAGGGTCGACCGTTTCTAACCTCTTGGTTCCTTGTGAGAAGGCAGCATCGCCGCAGTTTCTGGTTGTCCAAGGTAAATACCTTACTGCTGTCACACCTTTCTACAATGAGCAGTACGACTTCGCCCTCAGACCCTGAGTAGATGCTTTTAGTCTCATCGTTCTCCAATCTGCCAGCTTGGCATGGTAGGACCATATGTTCCAGCCAATATAGCTCGGTTGGGTCATCACGATAGACAAGCTCGACCACCACGTCAAGGTAGCAGCTGCGTACGGATTGTCAAAGTGCATATTATTAAGATTACATTGATATAAAATGTAGCATTGTTGGTACGGTGACTCTGATAAAATAATTAAAACCATGATTGTCCTTAGCAAGCAATCAGATCCTAGGTATGTAAAATACTTATACAGTCAACTCTTGTCCACTATCAGGTAGAAAGCACTTCCACAAAACAATCTAGCATTATGATGAAAAACGTTAACATAATAGTCATCCAAAAACGTAATTCAGGAGAAAAGACAGATTTTTTAGCCAGTTATCAAAAACGTTAGATACCTCATCAGTTCGGATGCATTAAAAATATCCATGAAATAATAATTGATGAACATGATGGTAAGATACTAGAAATCTTACCTGATATAACAGCTGTTTTATGTAACCAATTGCCAGTACGAATCCATCGCCAAGTTACTTCACCGAGAAATTCTGGTTCAATAATGACCATACATACTTTACGACTTAATACAAAATCTAATTCACGTTCAAAGTCTTCAGGAGAGTGGCTATGATTGTATATTGCACGAATGATGGCATATGTTTTCTTTCTGTTGACAACAGCCTTTAACAGAATCAAAACGCTTTAGTCATTGAAGGGTTATGATGGTACTGAACTATATGTGAAAAACTTAGTCAATGAATATTTCAGTACACAAAAATAGGACAGAGCAGGGTCAAGCTAAATATATACATCCGTTACTTTTCAGTAAATAGGTATACTAAGCAGCCTAGTTCTTACGACACAAGTAGTTTATCTCCATTTGACCATGTGTAGGCAAAATAGAACTTAGATCGAATTCCTCAAAAACACTGATATAAACTGAGTTTTAGGAAGTCAGTCAGCACCAACGTAATCATGATACGTCCACGCATCAGTTCAAGTTGCCACTCCACAATAGCACACAGAGATGGGATATTCAATTCAAATCCCATAGTCCTTTCGTTGAAAGATGGATATCTCGCTTACACCATGTGATACAAGTTGATAAAGGCTAGTCGGGCCTTCTGTATCCATTTCAAGATTTTGTCACACACCGTGCTATCAGCATTAATGAGACTCGCAAGATAAGTGACTCCATCGACACGATCAACTACTTCACTCTTTATCACTAGTTTAAATGTCGGTGCAAGCCAATGCTGAAGCAACATTTTGCATTTTGAAAGGGAGAATCGCATCACACCGTCTCCAAAAGCATATCAATGACGAAATTGAAAAAGAATGGAAAATCTGAACAACCCTGACGAACATCGCCTGAATTATTCAGTCACGTCGACAGTTCGCCATAGACTCTCCCCGACAAATTGTATTGCAGTAGAGAGCCTGCATAAGGCCAATGTACCTCTTCGGTACACCTTTCAAAGAAACAGACTGCCACAGAACCTCACGATCGACAGAGTCGAATGATGCCGTTCAAAGGGTCCCAGCTAAGAGAGCCAGTTGTTCTGCTTGGTACGAGGTTCAGACATTGTAAGTTCTAGCATGTTGTTTGAATCGTGGTCTCAGAATACCAGCAATAACGTTTCATGAACCAGAAACGTTTTCTTGAGGAACCTGAAAAGGAAGGTAGAATAGCGTTGATCTTAACGACCTAGGAGCGTGGTTCATTCTCTATCCATGAGATTGAATCGATAGGCAGAACACTTTAGGGATCAGTTAAACTGGTGTTCAGCCACACTTTGGTTACCCACGATCTCCAGTCAACCTGAATGGCAGATTGATGTATGTCCTTCAACTCTTAGTGAAGTTAGAAAGGCTATAGGCAGTCTAAGACGAGACAGATCAGAGGGACCTGGTGGACTAACCTCTGAGATTTTTAAGGATGTTTGTCCAGCTTTAGAAGTTTAACTGGAATCTGGACGTGATCCCAACTGACTGTTCTTAGTCACTGATTGTTCCAGTCTATAAGAAAGGACAAAAGTCCTCTTGTGACAATCATAGAGCAATCAGTTTCATCAATATAGCGTCTAAGTTATTAGCTTCAATCATACTTCGACACCGACTAGGTCTCGTGAAGAGCAGACTCGAGAAAATCAGAGTGGGTTCAGTCCTGGACGCGGTTGTATAGACCAGATATTCACACTATATCAGGCTGTAGAACACAGACAGACGTCCCACAATAGTAGCATTCCTTGACCTTAAGGCGGTATTTGAACCCGTCGACTGTGAGGTTCTGTGGCAGTCTCTGTCATTGAAAGGTGTACCTAACAAGCGCATTGACCTTGTACATACTTTCTACTCGAACACTACTGGTCGGGTGAAAGCTTATAGCTAAATGTCACGCAAATTGACTACCTCGGATAGTATTCGTTAGGGTTGTCAACCTTCTTCATTCTTATCCAGCTTTGTCATTGGCAAGTATTTAGAGACGGCACTTTTATCGTTTGACTTCTCAGGGGTTGAACTTTTGCCCGGAGATTTAATTGTGAAGACGATGACGTGTGCTGTTAGTAGTATGAGGGCTGTTGTCACGTATCGGTCTTCCACGCAGTGGAAACTGTTTCCTATTGCCAGATTCCAGACCGAGTAATCAAGTTTATTGATAAGAATTTCAACACGGTCGCGAAACAATAGACTATATCCAATAATTAAACGGGATCTACACGATTTCCGGACAATGGTGACAAGGAATTTGATTGCTGCATTCCAAATCTCTGCCTATAACTATAGAGCGACTAGACATCACAATCTTTTCTTCAAGACAAGAGATTAGTTCGGAACATGGCAAGTTCTTTAACCACTTGTCAAACGACCGGGGTTATCAGACACTATAGCGCAATAGTAGGGACCTATAGCAGTTAACTCAGAAAATTCAATAATGCTGTGTACACAGATAGATACTTCGAGCTACTAAGTTCATTTTGCCCTTTCTCTACTTGATGTGCTACGTCTAAATATTTCAAGTAAATTGGTGGTAATACGACGTTAATACATCCCAACTACGAGACAATACAATTTAAACTTTCATACTTATAATAGAACTGGAGCTTTTCTCATGTAAGAATCTCCTTTCCCGAATAACGATGTGTGTATCAGTACTCAGTAATAACATGAGCATCGCTAATATATAGCAGAAGATACTGCAATTGCAATTAATAACTGAAAAGAATAATGTGAGTTAACCAACCAGTTTTAGTTTTCGCTGGAATAAAGAAACGTGATACATACCATGATTTCACTGGTGTAACTTCAGCCTTTTCTAAATTTGCGTTTAACCAGCACGTACCTTGTGTAATTGGGAGATGCACTATGTGTAGATATCTGGAAGAAAGAATTGAGGTGACGCATCAGTAAGCAAATTGTATGCACTTACTTTTATTAGAGAAGACAATCTTCTGCACTCTTTAGTAACACAATCAGGTGATTAAGACAGGCTGGAAATCCGAGCTAGGGGTTGGTAGCGCACAGTTTCGAATGTGTTACACAAGTCTATCTAATTATTTAAAGTGCTGGCGGCACATTTCTTATTTCAAGTTTGTTTTGCTTTCCTAAGTGTAGACATGGGATCTGGCTTCAACAATGGTCCATTGTCAAGCTTTGAATACATCCATTTTATTGAACTAATGTCCAATATCATTTTCACGAGCTAGTATAAACCATTCGCGCTCGATTCTTCTTCTTTCAGTACTGTTCCATGTGTTTGGTAGTGTCCAATGAATCGGGGTCTAGCCACTCTAATGTCTTATTCTAGTCACTTGGTAGTTGATTGTGAGTTTGTATCTCCTGTGATTTGAATGAAAACGTTTGTTTCACGGCAGTAGGGTTTCTGGGTACCAGCAGCTATCACATTGCTAGACCGGAATTCAGTTAGTTGCAATATGGAGAATAACAAGGAGAAAATTCTAATGCTAACAAGAAGAACTACGTCAGTAAATAGAGAAGTTATTTTGTTAATTGGTAGTGAAGATTATGCGAGTTTAAGCAAGGGAGAGACAATAGAGATATTAGGCGAGGTAGATTAGGTTACTGATATGACGAGATAGCAAGAATAACCACTAGCAAGTCGCAAGACACGCATAAGGCACAGCTTTTCCACGAGGGAGATGATAATCCGTGTGTGAGTACGTGATCGTCAAGTCTCTTCACAAAACTGTCCACTGAGGGGATGTGTCCAACTCTGCTGGGAGAGCATTCCAAGATGCAACGACTCTTAATGAGAAGAAGTGTCCATGAACCTGAGTACTCGCTCTTTGATGCACAATTTTTCGAAGATTGCCTCGAAGGGAGTCGCGTTGATGCATCGGTAAGATGCTCACGTTGGGATGGTGTGGCGAGCTTAATATCACCTCTGATTCCCCAGTAACTCAGAGGGAATGATCCCAAGTGCTGGAGTCTATCTTCGTAAGGTTTGTTCTTCAACCCTATCGCCCATTTCGTTGCTCGTCTCCGCACTCAATCCAAGAGATTTATGTCTCTTTTAAGCAGATGAGGTGCAACGACGTTGTGAACGTCAAGGTGTTGGCATGCATATGTCTTAAACAGCGTTAAGAATAATTCTGTGGTGATAGCACCAATTTGTCTTCACATAGAGTGAAGAGTTGCATTTGCCTTGGCTGAGTCACCTATATAGTTCGGGCTTGCATGGAGGCTTTTTGTGGTTATTAAACCGAGATCACGCTCTGAGGCGACGTTAGGGAGTGGACTTCCATTGAGGGTGTAGACCGTTTGCGTCATGTGGGGTACAATATACATCACGCGACACTTCGATTGGTTGAGTTTTAAACCGTTTTTCACTGCCCATTCCCAAATACATGTATGGTCGGATTGGACTTCACGAATTAACAAGACATCAGCAAGCAGATTCACATGAGTTTCTATGAACTTTATTTAGTCTAGCGAGAGAATTTCCATGGCTGCCGGTGGAACCCTATTTCACAGAATGTTTCGGTTAATGTAAATAAACAGTTTCATTGACTGATTATGGACAAACCTTTCTTGCTTTTAGGATAGTTTTCCGAATGAACTTATTGAATTCGAACGTGAAAGATAAATTTAGTTCTATAGTTTTATGGACTACTGGTTTATAAATGTATTTCTGGTGTTATGTGAAAGCCTCGGTGTAGAGGGATCGTCAAAAGACCGTTATAGGTCCAACTGATTGGTTCTGTTATAGTCCGAAGTCCTGAAAGTTTCTGTGTACGCTTCGTGTACCCTGGGTTTAATTAATATCGTTCAAAATAGTTCACAATAATCTATATGATAGTTCTTTGATAGTCGGAGGTTGTCATCTAATGATCAGAACTTGAGGTCACTACTGTTACTGTCCAATATTCATTGTTTTTCCGTAATCTAGTATAAACCGACTGATTCCTCTGCGCACGATTCTTGTTTTTTAGGCAAGGTTTCAGGTATTTGGTAGTCTACAATGCCAAAAATCTGAAGTGATTATTTTATAAACTTGATATTACTTTTCTGGTTGCGTGTTTAGCACCTCGTAAAACCGAGCATTTGTGATGAAGCACGTCCAGTGATTGGCGCTTGGACCAAAGGGAGCTCGCTGCAGATGTCATCTGTGTAAGTTTTAGAGTGGATTGTGAATTCAAAAAACAGTTCTAGAAGTTTGGTGCTGTGGTGCGAACTACTTATAAGTAGTATATAACGTGAGTGTCAACGTAAAGTCTGGTAGCATGATATGTGGGGAAGATCAAGAAAGGAAGAGTTAGAAAACAATGGAATTTTTATGAAACGCATGAATAGTGACAGTGGATTGATGTTTGGCAACAGGAACAGTCCAGTTCCATAGGATGAACTGATCTTTTGCAAATGAACGATTTACGATATGGTTGTCCGATTTTACTGAGTAACTCTGTAATTGTCGTTAAATACAATTCGGTTACCCCACCTGTGTTCTCATTCACTACAGAAGTTTGGATACGCGCCCTGATATCCTCAGAAGAAAGCAATTTATCTAGGTAAGAAACTGTACTATTATTGATCAAAATTTACAGCTCATTACCTAAACAATATCACACTGTTCTCTGTCGAAATTACCACAATGTGTTAATGTGAAGAATGCTTCCGTATATGTTCGAAATTGCACCCTTTCAGTCTAGATTCACGTTCACCCGCTAGGGTATCAATTCCAAAATGGCTGAAGCCATAATTAAGTATCAATTTAAACAACATGATACAGTTCAGTAGAAAACATAGAAACTCCAATAAAGGTACAAAAGTAGAAACTGTAACAAAATACAAATATTAACATCCCAAAATGGTATTAAACAGACCAACAAAATGTAGCATAGAAAGAGTCAGTAAGAACATATTACAAATGGATACATGGAGGGATTTTCCCAAAACAGAGCCTTCAAAATGGATTCTACAGTCTGTGCATTAGGTTGATATTTTGCTTCCTCAGTGACCGCTAGGTTTGTTACGGATTGTCCAGTCAGAAATCCCACTGCTCTGTATAACTCAAAGATATGCTGACATAATTATGTGATCCAGAGGTTAAGCGTTCGCGCGCAGGACCAAAAGTCCAGTGTTCAAATCCTGCGAGGTGCGGGAGTCTTGGATGTGCGCTGCTGATGAGTCTCTTACCAGGACGAAACGGCTGTCCAGTGCTTTCAGCTTTCTGATGGTTGTTTAACAGTGATTGATATATGATTTCAGTGTGCAAAAAACACTGATCTCCTTAACTATTTGAAAAGATTTCTGTTTTGCACAAAAAGGATTGCTAAAATTTTAGTTTCCCAGTAAACAACATTATTACTGGAAAGCTGAAACTCTGATAATCGATAAACTGGCTTCAGCGTACCTCAAAGTAAGAAGCGCTGCTCGCAGCCAATTAATCCTAAGTACACAATGTGAATTGCTCTGTTTTGAGTAATAAATACGTTGTAATCTTTATTGGCTTTCGCTGAAATGCACTGACAGACAGGTTTTTATTAGTGGGGGGCCTAGCCTTTAGCATGTGTAAAGTACTAACATAGCTAAGAATATTATTCCCAAATATTAATGATGGAAAGCTTCATCAATAAAACAACTATGGAATACTTCAGTAAAAATTTGGCTCAGACTTCCTAATATACTAAACCAACAAATCTACCCATCGAATTTACGACTCTTTGACATAGTTTAAATCTATGAAGTAGGCGCATTAAAAGTGTTGCCTTCCAACGGCTTCGACCCTAAACAATTAGAAAAGACAGGTCTTTAAAATAGATCCTTTGACGGTATGCTATACGCTACCATCAACGGTGATAATGGTTTTGTTTACTGATTATGTGGTTCCAGAAACTTGTCTGACTCTCGCATTGAAAAATATTTTTTGATTTGGCTTACCTTCACTGTAAAGAAACGGTGCTGATTAAAATGTTTGGATCTACAATAAATACACTGGAACTTCAGTTTATGGTGGGTTAATTGATTTAGAGAGTGGTGACTCGAAGATGGTTGTTAATTAATTATTACTTTGGCTAACATTTGGCCGCGCGGCATATGTAGTTAGGATAAAAACATACGACATTTAAGTCAAGTATTTACTGTAGTTTGAATGCATACTATAACGGCAGCGAAACGACATTTCCTCACTTATGCTAAACGTTCGTTTGACTAGTGATAGCTTAATAGCTGGATACGTAAATACAAATATGTATGAAGATAACAACCAGGTTTGTCGAGCTTTCCAGAGAACCCTAAGTCATTTTTAAAAATAATATTGCACATAAACAAACGTTAAGGGAAATATCCTTTGACTCTATCTACAGCACTCACACAGTTACTGCCAACCTGAAGCCTGAATAAGGGGGGAGGGCTGCGTCACAAACCGGAACAAATAGTTCAAAACTCATCATCCCTGCCTTGACAGTTTGAAGGTCTTCATACAGTAGCGTTATCACGCCTCATGGTCAAAGCCCAGTTTCTGCAAAAATTACCATGCCGCTGTCAATTCTTATAACCAGAGCAACAATTAGCATAATTGCTTGGAATGTTTGAGCAATATTCATTATAAGAAGAACCACTCTAATTGCTGCGGAAATGAAAATATACAACCAGTTGGCTGTTGTACTCCAGCCATGATAAGATGCCTCACACAAGATCTGAACTGATGCCGTACAAAGAACCCCAAAAACATGGACCGAGGATATCAAAGCATCCTTAAAGACAAAGATTTATGGAATTACAACAAGTGGCATTCATTTAGAAGTGCACACCTACAATTACAATGAAAACGATAAAGATCAATTCAATGAGAGGCTGCAGTCAGTCCTGAAGAATTTCGCAGCCGACGGTCTGACCAATTTGATAGGAGATCTGGACGACGAGAATGGAATTGATAACACGAGATACAACGACATCATGGGACGACATGGACTATATTTTGACAGTGTTAGATCAAATAAAAGACTGTGCTATGTGCGCGATTCGGAGGTGCAACATACGTCGATGGCACGAACTCCAAGGTTCCTATTGAATGCGACGCTTCACTTTATGTGAAAAAACACTTGGTGCTATCTGTTACATGAGAAATGAAGACATTTGGCTGATTAAAACCTTTATATAAATATCATTAATTTTACTGTGTTTTTTGGGTATATTTGTTTTACTTTACTTATGAACTTGTTTGATTTATTATTTTCGGACATTTTGGTTTCTGTTCGTCTTGGTTTGGCAATTTGGAGTTCTTGCTCCAGGAACCTATAAAACTGAAGGTATTTGTAGTTATTATGATTATTGGTGTTAGAACGACATTTTGGTCGACTATTTGTGGATTGCGAATAAAATTTGGTACCCAACTTTGGAGTTTGGTTCTGTTGTTAATTTGGGTTTGTGAATTGCAAATAGATCGACATACTGTACTTCAATAACGGGAAGGAGCAAAACTTGTACGTAACAAAAATTCTTCAGTTTTATAGGTTCCTGGAGCAAGAACTCCAAATTACCAAACCAAGACGAACAGAAACCGAAATGTCCGAAAATAATAAATCAAACAAGTTCATAAGTAAAGTAAAACAAATATACCCAAAAAACACAGTAAAATTAATGATATTTATATAAAGGTTTTAATCAGCCAAATGTCTTCATTTCTCCCGTAACACTATCAACCCACAATTATTCCACCGGCAGCCATGGAAATTCTCTCGCTAGACTAAATAAAGTTCATAGAAACTCATGTGAATCTGCTTGCTGATGTCTTGTTAATTCGTGAAGTCCAATCCGACCATACATGTATTTGGGAATGGGCAGTGAAAAACGGTTTAAAACTCAACCAATCGAAGTGTCGCGTGATGTATATTGTACCCCACATGACGCAAACGGTTTACACCCTCAATGGAAGTCCACTCCCTAACGTCGCCTCAGAGCGTGATCTCGGTTTAATAACCACAAAAAGCCTCCATGCAAGCCCGAACTATATAGGTGACTCAGCCAAGGCAAATGCAACTCTTCACTCTATGTGAAGACAAATTGGTGCTATCACCACAGAATTATTCTTAACGCTGTTTAAGACATATGCATGCCAACACCTTGACGTTCACAACGTCGTTGCACCTCATCTGCTTAAAAGAGACATAAATCTCTTGGATTGAGTGCGGAGACGAGCAACGAAATGGGCGATAGGGTTGAAGAACAAACCTTACGAAGATAGACTCCAGCACTTGGGATCATTCCCTCTGAGTTACTGGGGAATCAGAGGTGATATTAAGCTCGCCACACCATCCCAACGTGAGCATCTTACCGATGCATCAACGCGACTCCCTTCGAGGCAATCTTCGAAAAATTGTGCATCAAAGAGCGAGTACTCAGGTTCATGGACACTTCTTCTCATTAAGAGTCGTTGCATCTTGGAATGCTCTCCCAGCAGAGTTGGACACATCCCCTCAGTGGACAGTTTTGTGAAGAGACTTGACGATCACGTACTCACACACGGATTATCATCTCCCTCGTGGAAAAGCTGTGCCTTATGCGTGTCTTGCGACTTGCTAGTGGTTATTGTTGCCATTCCTCAGATTTCTAGCAATTGAAAAATATATTGGATATATGGAAGATGTTCTTAGGCGCATAGTTCATGTAATTCGTTACAATTCGTCATCCAGCCTTGTTTTCGACGAAGTAACTCGAACATTTTGCTTTCTTGTTCATCTCAAAATCGGTTGTTGTTTAGTGACCTCCAATTTGCCAGTTAATGCAGCTGTAATGAAAGTTGTTTACTGCTGCGTTGCTTAGGTATTGCCCTAATGATCTGTCAGGCTCCCCAATATCCAAATTTTGGAAAAACTTTTTTCGGTTTTAAGATTTGTCTGGGGAATTTCCTACAAAAAGCGCTGGAAAATGTGACTAAGAACTGCAGGGTTTCTTATGGTATCTGGTTTGCATGCAAATTTTCCACTGTCTTGTGGTAAAACCAAGAATCTTTCTCAACTTCCCCCACAATTCCAACTAAGCTTTTGGAAATCCACTTAACAGCAGTGAAAGAACTTTGTAAATTACTATAAATTCTGTTAAAACCGCAGAGATCTTAGACGCTTTGCACAAATCATGTTCATTCTGTCGGTTGCCACGCAAACTTTCCGCAATTTATATACCTTTATTCCTTTTTGCAGTTGATTTCGAAAACTGAACGCAATTGTTAATTTATTCCGCAATTGTTCGCCCATCTTTATAGATGCGTTGACTAATATAGCCTGAATGAGCGTTCTCTCGAGAAGTAATTTAATGGTTCTTAAAGGACAATAACATTTGAACACTTGCAATACTAAACGTTTTTAAATATAATGCTTGTTAAAAGACATGTGTTATTGAGGATAAAAAAAGTTCGGGTACATTCTTAAGTGTTAATTTGTCATTATATTCGTTCCTTTTTTGGATGTAGTCGTTAATGTTCCAGTTAAACTCTCGTAGAAGTATTCTACAAAGAAAAAAACATTCATCTACTTCATTAACGTAACATCAAAAATGTTTGACGATAATAGTAGTCAAACAAATTCCTGATGTAATAGCAATACTTCAACCTTCGAATGCACGTTTCCAGAGCCAACAATGTCATGTTACATATACAAAAAGTAAATGTAAATGTATTTACTGAATTAAAAGGATTGCAATTCATTCAGCGAACACTTGTAAAACCAGCAGAAAACTATAAAGATGTGTGGTAAACAACAATTCGAAGATGAACGTTTAATTAAAATTAATGAGCACAAATACAGGTATTCTGTAATGAGTTTAAAACGTAAGCTTACATTTTCTTTGGATCGTCATCCATACTTATTTACTTTATCCTGTACGTTGTGCGAGAAAGCCTTGCTTACTTCATCCGTCGCTTGTGTAATAGCCTTCTCGGGACAGGTCGCACTTTTAAACTCAACAAGGAATGTTAACTGTAATATTGTCTTGGTGCGAATCGTCTACTTATACCCACTTTGCTTTTAATTCTATGTAAAGTATAAGTGACAGCTAGTTCAGCCTTTGATACGTATGCTAAAGTAGTTTTCATGGACTACCGAGGATAATCACCACTGATCTCCGATAATTTCATAACCTTTCCGAAAATAACTGTCCTAGCTTACGAGCCGATCATGGAGTTGGGTTTCTTGCAATACAGGTACACGAGTCTGTAGTTCCTCTTGTGTTCTGTGTGGTAGTGTCAACGAAACTGACTTCGAGTTTCAACTATTTCTATTCATCACAACGGTGGATGAGCACCTCATGATATTTCTGTGTTTCCTGTCAAAATAACATTACTTAAGACGTTACAACTGGGCGACCTACTGGTATAAAATTTAGTGCGACTCTGACGTACTCGTTAGCAACGGTTTCCGAAAATGATGGAATCGGTGGTGAAAACACCTCTTTTTCTGAGAACTGATTTATAAACATCTGGATGTATACTTATTCAGCTATGAGTGGAAAGTTTCCAGTCAAGATGTTGCCAGATGACAACTTAACTAGAAAACATCCAGCCTCCATTTCGTCTACTTCTGACTCTTGGGTGGTGCACAATTAGTCATTCCATTTTCGTTTTACAACCCTAACAATCTTCCGATTACTTAAAATTATCAAATTCCCTCTCAGGTTTCCGTGTGATACGTCATTTTGTCATTTCGGTCTATCCAGGTGGTGTTGTGACCCAGTACCTCAGTAAGCGCACTTTACAATTTCTCAGTTTTTTTTGTAGTCTTTTGTAAGAAAGTAATTTTATTTAATAACAACTTACCAGTGGTGTTAAAAAATTTTCAGATATGACATACGATAACTCCTTAGAATTTTGGTGAACTTGTGAGGTATGCTGTCATGATGTGTAGACCTACTGCACTACAGTGTCCTACGTGATCCAGGGCATGGGGAGTGGTTTTAAAGTACTTCCATTGGAGATGTTCCCAGAACGTCATTGACAGCAGAGTTGAAGAGGAAAAGTTCTCCAAAGAATCGAAGGCGGCTCTGATGTTAATAAACACAACTGCTGTTTGCTTACTAGAAGTATGGCAGTGCTTCAACATTTTGTGGAAGGCGCAGACATGATCAGTATATCCTCGACCGGGACGAAAATCAACAAGCTCTTCATGAGCCAATCTTCCATAGGTTCTTAACAATCTAAGGAGTGTAACAGGAGTCCGTAATTTGGACGCAAAAGTTGATTCATTCTACGTTAGTTATTGCACAGATAACATAAACCCTTTTTCAAAATAGGGACGATACATATTTAGACCACAAAGTTCTAGGTTTCAACCTGTTCCGCTTACTTTGGTTTGGACAGTTAGGTAGTGTTGTTACTCCTTACACTGGGAGTGTTTCACGCCCAAGTACCTGATGGTTGAGCTAACTTAATTTTTAATCCTCAAATATTCTGTGGAGGTGTATTATTTCCGGATCAGGCTTAGGATTTTCGAGCTGTTCCTCCAAGAACTCTGACCATCGTCCAGGATGTTGGTAGATGTTGATTATTGGCGTCTCAATAACTTCACAGATTGTTTCACTCACACCAAAGTTCTTGCTACCATGATGTTGGATGATCTGAAAGAGTTTCTTGCATTCACCAAATGAAACTATTACTTCCAGCTTAACTGCATCTGGACTGCAGTCTGTTGGGATATAGGCGGAAACACTGAAAAGACAGTCTCTCACACTACTGCTTTACACTTGGATAGTTTTTTCTAACATAACAACTCGATCCACTGTTCATGAATATCTAATAAAATAGTGTTGTCTCAGCTCTATAGCTGAGGCCGTTTTCTTAGGAAGTTACTCCAGCTTAGAGGTCTAATCCACAGGTCATTGGAACTGCTATTGCTACCATTACTCATGCACTAATTTCTTTTCATGTCTGTTCTTGATTCACATTATTGTCTAGCACGTATATATTTTGGTGCATCCTTGTACGAATGTGTTTAAATAGTGATTGTGATCGACTGACACACAGATTGGCACTCCACATATGTAGAGTAATCTGTACTTCCCTACTGTAGTTACATATATTCGATGCAATTTTTTCGGAGATCTTTTCTTAATATTATGGCATTCGGTTATTGCTCCCTGTTAGTATCCTTGTGAAGCCTCCATTTTGTGGTCAAATGGCTATTTTTTTTAAATAAACATTGCATGATTGTAATGGTCTCTGCGCTAATGTGGTATGGCCACATAAACTTATGTGCATACGTACGAAGTTCTACGTTGCAACTGACTGACTGACTGAAAGGAGTAATCGTTTCGATATAAAATGTGAGATATCAACATTGCTACTTGTTTTCAGTTGCTCCTTTCGATTTTAAACAACAGGGATTTTTTTCATTGACATTGTTTAGTATATAATTTACTTTGAGATTTTATCTAAACGTTTAAGGCTCTAAGAATTTTCTGAGTTTTGTTTATTTTCTTCAGTTGCATCCAATCTCCTGATGCTATACAGTTGTCGAAATATCCTTATAATGTTATCGGGCTTCAAAATACTACCTTTTCAAAGGTTTTGACAAAGTTGGACCTTTTCTTGGCTATCTTAAATTTATTTTTTCCTGAAAAATTAATCTCATCTTTATTGATGATAAATATACCGGATTTGATCCTAGAGCAAATTTTTATTTATTTGAATTGGAATGAACGTTCGCGAGCTGCTCGTGTGTGCAAAAAGTGGTATTCTGCATTTCAATCTCCTGTTTTGTGGAGAAAAATTGTTTTTAAGCCACCATGTCGTCGACTTACAAAACTTCAGTATGATATTAAAGGCTATCGTCTATCCTGGTGAGTCACATTTGATCAGTTAGAGAAAGATAAAAATGTCATTTAATATTCTCAGCTACTTGTCAATGATCCTATGATCCTTTCATGATCATTTTTCCGACTTGTACTTTTTGCCAGGTCCGGTCGTTTGATGCTTTATTCCAGTCTTATAATTATGATTACATTTAATATGAGGCCTGATTCTAAGAAAAAACAAATCGGAATCAAATAAATGAAAATAATTGTAACTGCTAATATTATCATAGTAGCCTCTGAACTCGTGATTGTAATGTTGACATAGTGATATTATATCACATTCTGATACGATGGACGGAAACTGGACCTGAAAATAAGGTCTTACTTGACTGGATAGTGAGTTACAAACAAAATAATTTCATCCATTCGCCTATGATATTTTATTATGTATTTTTAAGAATATTCTATATATAAGGATTTCATTTTCTTACAAGAAATCAATTCTTCTGGTGTCTCAGTTCAAGAAACCTTTTACATACCCTGAACTTTTAACTCTGGTTGAAGGGCATGAACATGTCACAAGGGAAACTGAATTTACAATGTACTTCAGAAAATTTGGTAGAAATGTTGGACAAATTATTTTAATTTTGATGACCACATTACAGATATTACGATCCATTTCAATAATAAGGGTGACAACACATTTTTCTCAAGCAATTATTAAACTCATTTCCTTCTAAGTGAATTATTTTGAGAGAAAAACCCTGTTTTTTTTGTCAACCTTATTAATTTGTAGTAAAGCGCGAGTTAAGTATTCGTGGCTCTTACGTTTGTATATTTAACGTAGCTCTATTCTCAGTTATTAGTTATCGATGTGGTCATAATTACATCTAGAAGACAGTCAGATAGTTACAATGTAGAATTTCATATGTACGTACATCTGTTCAGGTTGCCATACCCCATCAGCACAGACAGCTGTCAGTTCAAATCCAATATTCGTAGCGATAGGAGAAGTATTGGCAGTAATGAAGAAGATTAGGGTTTCGAAGATATGATTCGAGAAATATAATTCAGTGAGATAAATTTAGAAAGCGAAGGATGGAGATGATAAGGAATTTAGAAGGTTAGAATTTGAGAAACCAATGAATTTTGAGCCATGTTGTTCAAGGTCTCTAAACATCGGTGACTCGTCTGGCGGACCCCAACCAGTTAGTCTACATCTACCAACATGACTCAGTTCACTTGTTAGTGACTTCATGGATTTCTGTCATGTTTCGGTCTTGCAGCCCCTAGCTTTCTTCCAAACTACTCCTACACCACGAAACATAGCTCGTCGAGGCAGTCAGTAGTTAGGCATACGTAACAGATGTCTCAACCACCTCAACTGATGAGGTTTCATTACATCATCTATTGATCTGTCATTCCTACCTAGAACTCGTTTCCTAACGACAGCATTGCTTACTCGGCTGTCCCAGGATATACGAGCAATGCTTCGAATACTAATAGCCTACGAATTACTACTATTGTGGGGCGTCGGAACAAGTGTCTCTGTTCTAGGACCTGACGTAGTGAGAAATTGTGGTCTATACATTCACATCCAGGTTGAAAACCAGCCTAGTTTTCTCTAGTTGGCTCTTTACGAGCTTTCATTAGGCGTTGAAGTATTATTGAGGCCAATATTTTAGATACTATATTAGTTAGACTTATTCCTCTGTGATTGTCACAAGAGGACTTCTGTCCTTTCTTGTAGACTGGGACAATCAGTGATTGAGACCAGTCAGATGGGATTACGCCCAGTTCCCATATTCTATCTAGGATCTCAGTCAGTCTAATTGCTAAAACTGGACCACCATCCTCAAAAATCTCAGGGTTAAGCCTGTCAGGCCCTGCTGCTTCTCCTCGTTTCATATTTCCTATAGCTTATACAACTTCATTCAGAGTCCAAGGACTTATATCGATTTGCCATTTAGCATGACTAGAGATTGTGAGCAAGCGTAGTGCGGCTGAAGGCCAGTTGAACTGATCCGTGAAGTGCCCTGCCCGTCTCATCGTTCTTCAATCGGCCTGCCTGGCATGGTAGACCCTACAGGAACATATGTTCCAGCCAATATAGCTCGGTTGGGTCATCACGATATGCAAGCCTGACCACCACGTCCAGGTAGCAGCTAATGTTGGGGTTTAAATTTTCATCCAGCTGTTAACGTTTGTTATTCTTCAAAAGAGTTCAGTCTGGTCACTAGCTTGCTGCTCTTTCTTTATTTCTCGAGGATATATACTACTGTTTTTATTTGATGTAGAATCTGAGATCAACTGGCTAAGTAATTAGTTGTTGTAAAATTCTGAAACATGTTTCTAGTGATAATTAGCTAGCCACTCTTGTTTGTCTTTAATATTTTCCTTTGAGAAGTAGTTTTTTTTTAGCTACGTATTTCTTTTAGATTATTTGTAATGTTTCCGTTCATTTCGTTCATTTTCTAGTTGCTTAAAAGCCATTGGTTGTCATATTCGCACTTACAAGTTTTTGAAAACTGATGACTTATTCCTGCTTAATCGAACGTTAAATCTTGTTGCAAAGTTCCTTGAATACAATTTCAAATTAGGAATGCATAAAAATAAACCTAATTATGTGTGCAATTCAGATGGCGACGAATCTAGTGATCCATCGACCGAAACCGGAGACTTATCGTGTTATAAAGATCTGAACCATAATGTAATGCATGAAATAAACTATGGACTTGCTGGTTTTATTATTGAAGGTGACCCAGATGCCGAAGCTACTCTCAGGTTAATCTTTGAGTTACAAGAGTCTGAAATTCATGATTTTACGTCTGATTTATCTTCTGAAGATAGTGTAAGCATTTTAAGTACCTAGTTTTCGTATCATAATCTACTTATTGATTATTGTATTTGTTAAATTTTATAAGATATCTTTAAATCAAGATTTACAATCTTGTCAGTTTTTAAAAATTTTTTATAAATTTTGATAGAGCCACGAGAAGACTTAATTGATCTGAAAAATGTGATGTATTTGCGTTATACATTTCGAACAATCTGTTCACATATATACTTGTCAAGATATTTTATAATAAATGAATTAAAGGTCAATTACATAAAAGTTCACATAGACATAAGGTATGTAACAAATTTATCAGCCGTTGAACTTTCTGTATTTGAAAAAGAAGCTCCATCTCCCGGTTTTAATTTTTCCATACCTCATGCCAAAATTTCTGATTTCTCGATTGATGCTCACTTTGAGAATCTCTTTACTCAACTAAGCCCTTTTTTTCTAACCACTTCGGATAATTAAAACTGGTTGAAAGCGAAATTGGGTTGATATTGCTCACCAATTTCACGGTTCCAAAATAAGACATAGGAATATTTTAGCATCCAAACATTTCATTGCCTTGAGGAACCTCCGTAAAAGACCAGATATTGTGATTCTGAAAACTGACAAAGATTCTGGCGTAGTTGTAATCAATAAGTGTGGCTATAAAAAGAAAATGTTATCCATCCTTAGTGATAAAAGGGAGTTTTTGACTAATGTTTGATCCAATAATGAGGTTATAAAATTAGAATCAACAGTTAACTTCAATCTGATGAAGCTGCTCAACAAGGATGAATTCAACATGTTAAAACCCACTGGTTCTGAACTCCCGAATTTATGTGGGTTACCTGAAATTCATAAACCTAATAATCCATTGAGACTAATATTATCTATGTGCGGCTCACCTACACATAAGCTATCCAGGTGGTTAGCTAAATTACTCAGCCCAAACTGTAATAAATTGTGTAAGTTTTCCCTGAAAGATACACTTGAACTAATTGATTTTCTTGATGACATTAATATTAAGGGAAAGGCCATGCATTCATTTGATGTAGACTCCCTTTTTACCAACGCGCTTCTAAATTTTAAGTTTCTTTGTGACTATATATTAAGTAATTTCCCTCTTTTTCCTATTCGGTCAACATTACTAAGAGAATCACTTTCATTAGAAGGTGAATTTCAGAGGACACAATGAATCAATGCACCTGCGCCATTGCGAACGATTTCGAGCCATGTCATTCAAGGTCTCTAACCATCGATTATTATCATCTCGCGGACCCCAACCAGGTAGCCTACATCTACCAACATGACCCAGTCCACTTGTTAGTGACTTCATGGATTTCTGTCATGTTTCGGTCTTGCCGCCCCTAACCTTCTCCCAACCTATTCCTACACCACGAAACAGCTCGTCGAGGCAGTCGGTGGATAGGCATACGTAACAGATGTCTCAACTACCCCAACTGATGAAGTTTCAATACTCCGTCTATTGCTCTGTCATCTTTACCTAGAACTCGTTTCCTAACGACAGCATTGCTTACTCGGTTGTCCCACAGTATACGAGCAATGCTTCGAAGACACCTATGATCGAAAACCAGTAAGAAAGGACAGAAGTCTTCTTGTGACAATCACAGGGAAATAAGTCTAACTAATATAGTTTCTAAATTGTTAGCCTCGATTATACTTAGACGCCTTACTAGTGCTTGTGAAGAGCAGACTAGAGAAAACCAGTCTGGTTTTCGACTTGGACGTGGCTGTATAGATCACATTTTCACACTACTACAGGCCCTGGAACACAGACACACATTTAGGCGTCCTACAATAGTTGTTTTCCTGGACCTAAAAGCGGCATTTGACTCAGTGAATCGTGAGGTTCTGTGGCAGTGTCATTGAAAGGTGTACCAAAGAAGTACATTAACATTATAAAACTGTCTACTCGAACACCACTGGTCGAGTGAGGGCTTATGGCGAACTGTCAGTGGAATTCGTTACTTCAAGTGGTGTGCGTCAGGGATGTCCACTTGCTCCATTCTTGTTTAATTTTATCATAGACATGCTCCTAGACATAACATTATCCTCGTCTGAATTTTCAGGAGTAGACCTTCAACCAGGTGGCTCGCTTATTGACTTAGAATATGCCGATGACATTGTCCTACTTGGTGAAGACGCTGACAAAATTCAGAGTCTTCTGACTACCCTAAGCAACAATGCAAGCATGTTCGGGATGCGGTTTTCCCCCTCGAAATGCAAAATGTTGCTTCAAGACTGGGTTGCATCGGCACCTAAACTAGTGATAAGGAGTGAAGTAGTCGAGCGTGTAGACCGCTTCACTTATCTTGGGAGTCTCATCAGTGCCGATGGCCTGATGACTGACGAAATCTCAGCACGGATACACAATGCTCGATTGACTTTTGCCAACTTGCGTCACTTATAGCGTAGGCGAGATATCCGTTTGCTGACTAAAGGACGAGTGTACTGCGCAGTGGTTCGCTCTGTCTTACTTTATGGCTGTGAATCATGGCCAGTGAGAGTGGAAGATATTCGTAGGTTACTGGTTTTCGATCATAGGTGTCTTCGAAGCATTGCTCGTATATCGTGGGACACCCGAGTGAGCAACGCTGTTATTAAGAATCGGGTGCTAGGTAAGAATGGCAGAGCAATAGACGGAGTATTGAAACTTCATCAGTTGGGGTAGTTGAGACATCTGTTACGTATGCCCAACCACCGACTGCCTCGTCGAGCTTTGTTTTGTAGTGTAGGAATAGGTTGGAAGAAAGTTAGGGGCGGCCAAACCAAAACATGGCAGAAATCCATGAAGTCATTGATGAGTGGACTTAGCCATGTCGGTAATTGTCGACTACCTGGTTGGGGTCTGCGAGATGATAATAATCGATGGTTAGAGACCTTGAATGACATGGCTCAAAATCGTTCGCAATGGCGCCGGTGCATTTATTCTTTGTGTTCTCTCAAATCCTAATCTTCTGGATTCTTCAACCCCTCTAGTTTCGACTCTCTAAAGGTTTCTCATTTAATCACACTTCTTGAATAGTATCTTCTCATCCTAACCTCTCCGATTACTTCTAATACCCTTACTAACTCTTCTACTATTGGATTTGAATTGACGATTAATTCTCTGTGCTGATGTGGTATGGCAACATGAACTGATGTACTTATGTACAAAGTTCTACGTTGCATCTCGCTGACTGACTGAACTGCAGTCAGTGGGGGCATAGGCAGATACAATGAAGAGGGAACGGCGAGTGACCCTATCTTTCCGAGTCCTTACTGTCCCATTTAGTCGGACAGCGCACAAGTGACTATCTACTGGGATCCAGTCAAGAAGAGATTGTCCAGTTCTGCGACTCAATGCTATGCTTACGCCAGCAAGACCCTTGGAAGCAGCATCAGTGCTACCGGATACACGAAGAGTAAATCAAGCTGCTTCTTTATTTTGACAAGGCGAAACCAAATTAATGACTTTACTAGGATCCTGTATGCGCGTTTCCGAGACGCAGCATACATCGATGGAGCGAGATTCTAAAGTCCTAGCTAACGAAGCCTGTTGCCCTATTTGACCTAATGTACGTACATTAAATGCTCCAACATGTAGTCTAGAGCGGGGTCTAAGGAGACCAGGAACGACGTTTCGCGAACTCGTGTCGTCTGCATTAGCTGTGCACTGTGATAAATGAATTTGAGAAGAGTTAGTCGTGGAGATAAGAGAGATATTAGGGGGTGTAGGAAGGATTTGATTTCGACCAGATTGGTCTGGTGTGCTGTTACGGGTATGAGGGTGGTTGTCACTTTTCGGCTGCCCACACCGTGGAAGGGTGTTTCTAGAGGAATCTGAAAAAGAAGGTAGGTTAGTTCTGGTCTTGGAGACCTGGGAGCGTGACCGTAGAGCCCAAGGGACAACTGCTTGATTCCGGTCACGCACGGTCTTTTTATGAGATGTTTTTAGGGTATTAGCTCCGCTCTTGTTTAAAAGGCCTTACCGCTGGAGGCGCAAATCCGAGAGGTAAGGTCATGTGTGTGACACTTTTAGGGTCGACCGTTTCTAACCTCTTGGTTCCTTGTGAGAAGCCAGCATCGCCGCAGTTGCTGGTTGTCCAAGGTAAATACCTTACTGCTGTCACACCTTTCTACAATGAGCATTACGACTTCGCCCTCAGACCCTGAGTAGATGCTTTTAGTCTCATCGTTCTTCAATCTGCCTACCTGCCATGGTAGAACCTTCAGGAACATATGTTCCAGCCAATATAGCTCGGTTGGGTCATCACGATAGGCAAGCCTGACCACCACGTCAACGTAGCAGCTTCGGTCGGTTCAATCAAAGTAGCAGCTACGGTTGGCAATATGTTCATTAGTCTTCCTCTTTTTCCGTAAGCTTAAGGATTTCAAGTTAGGGCTTTCTTTGTGATGCGTTTGTGACGATTTTCGCATTTTGTGTTTTTTTTACCAACTCCGGCGTCTTTTCCTAGTTTGCTCTTTAGTTGGATACTAGTTTGTTTGTCACTATTGATGGCAGGTCAACGGATCTCGATTGTCCTGTATAGGCAGGTGGTTCTAAGTACCTGGACCTTTGTTGATGGTTGCTGTAGTTTTCCTAGTTTCAGTATCTTACGGTTGATCCTTCTTGAGGTTTGTATTGGAATTCTTGGATTTAGTGTCAGTCGACAGTTGCTTCGGGTCACAGATGTTCTTAACTTGTGAGAATGCGATCCCTGGTTTTCCAGTCTGTGCCCCCTCATCTCCATCTGATCCTGCTTGTATTTTGATAATACTACCCGCGTATGTGAAAGTTTCCATATCTTCCAGGGCGACTCCATTGAGTGTTGGGTCTAAGGCTCACGATTTTTGCCTTGTGAAAACTGAGGCCTAATGCTGCAGAGATTACTGTCACAGCGTCTGTCGTCACCGGCATTTTTACTGTGTGTAGAACAGATGAGCTAGATCATATTCACACTCAACTTGGATTGTTTTGTTGGGTTACTGCTGGTCCTAAGCCCGGATAATAGTATTCGACTAAAGTCTTTAATTGTTGTATGTTCTCTGGCTTTTTCATATGGTGCAGAGTAACTGGCTGCAGGTTAACAAACAGTATACACGGGTACAGTATCCGATAGTTCTCAAAGTTGTCCGATTTTAGGTTATTGCTTTTTATAGTCTATCATGGCTACATTATAGCTGTGATGGTGTAGTGCGTCGAATTACTGCGTGTTCTTAAGCTCGGTTTATAAATCAGAACATGAACTCGTATTGATGAATACGTTTATTCGGGACACACCACAAAGCGAAGCGGATTGGAGAAGGCTAAGAGCCAACTCAAAGAGATAGAGCATGACTAAGAATATATAGTCAGGCATAAATAAGACAGATATATGACAAGCGAAATAGGTATGCACAGACATGAATAAAAGCGACGAATGATTGACAAGGTCAAAAGCAAGCGATACAAATCATGTGAGTTCATGGGGATGTTAAGAGATTAACATTAAAGCGAAGAGGATGAGTAAGCGCGTAGGCGTAAACGATGCTCAGTCGTATAAGCTCATACAAACCAGATAATAAAAAATACCAATGGTACATATGAGTTGTTGCTATACAAATGGCTTGGATAAATAAATTAATCGAAAGGGCTTAACCAAGTTAGATGTAAGCGAACTGGAATATATGTGGAGGCACTGCAATTTGCTATCAGTCCCAAAACTGCCTAGGTAATGACTTTAAAATGTATGTGCTGCCATTTGTTATAATTAGTGAGGAATCGCTACTTGGTACTGATATTGCTCGACTCAAGGAAGAAAGTAAGAATTCAGAGGAAAACTTATTTATTTACTAACTACTGATTCACAATCAATCAAAATGATTTCACAAATGAAGATGAGATATTTGTCAATTTAAATATACGGTCAATAGATATAATCTGAATCCATCAAACTGACAGTAATTGATATTATTTAACTGATAACTAATTATATGCATATAATTTACGGTAATATTAGATTAATTGCTTTAACCATCGGATATAACTGAATTACAAAAGATTCTTGGCTTGTTTTTGAGAGTTTCAGTCCACTACATGAAACAGCCTTTTTAGTTATATTTATGTTATTGTAGCATTTCATAATATGATCGGTTTGGCTTATTTTGTTGTGTACAGCTTTTAAGCTTTGCTGAACCTAGATTTCATTATTTTTTTCAGCAAGCTGATTTCTTCAATGAATCCGAGCAGTTTCACTCACACAGAATATCTTCCATTAGCTATCCTCCATCTCATCGTTATGATTGTGATAGCTTCAAACGCAGTAAAAGCTCTCAGTATCCCTCATTTGTGTCGAATTTTCCAGCTTTTCACAATCCACCTATTGTCCATTCTTTTGAATTAGATTTTAATTCTGAAGTTGACGATTTGCGTGGTCTTGTTTATGGAACTGGAGGTGGATTGTTGAAATCGATTAGCCGAGTGATACGTCAATTAAATGAGCTTCATCGTCTTCGGCTAGTGGATCTTTTCCTTGCGTCCGATGACGCTAGGCAGTTAGTTTTTGAAATAAGCAGTGTAAGTGTGAATTGTAGTTCCATTTTATCCATGTGTATCTTATCAAAGGCATTTCATTTTTTTGGTACGTATCGTCAAAATCCATTCGGTTTGAGGTTGTTTTTTTTATGAACACTGACTTAGTACTTTGTATAAAAGCCAGGCAAAGTAAAGTCTCCGCCTCATTGTAATGAACCTTTTCTCTATGCGAATAGTCATGAGTTACGGTCAATAACGCCACCAACTATTGATTATGTAATCAATGAAGATGAAATAAGTGATTTATTTAAATTAGATACAGTTTACTAGCTGTCTTCTTCCACATGTCACCCAGTCTTCAAAAAGCTTCGGATCTGACACCCTTCCCTTCAGCAGTAACTTCTGGGTGACACTCCGCTGCATACTACTTTCAAGCCACCTTGAAAGTAGTAGACACAATCGTAATTATGCACGGAAGTTCGATTTGTTTGTTTTTCTGAAAGTCAATGCTTAATGATTGGTAAGATAAAACATTTAGGTTCGATGTAATTAAGCCTTTACATGGCTCTTTATTTCAAAAACAAGATACTGTGTTCATTTCTGACTTGTATTATGCTAACCAATTAGCAAAATATTTGTTAATATTGGTAACATTTGTAACATTCCCATACCAAGTTTTGTTGTTTCTTGTTGATTCTGTATCATTTCAAATAAAAATTATTAAGCTAAATAGTTATAAAAATAACGCAAAATCTACAAGTGTTTCCCTCTATTTAAGTGTGGCACAGTTCGAATTGTGAATTTCGACTTCATCGCTGCACCTCAGCAGGAAATTCTGTAATTGTCATCACTACTTGAACAATCAAACACTGGATAATTGGATGTCATGCATTAGTCTGGCCTACTTCTGTGGCTTATAGATGTAATTTCAGTCAGTGCAGTTCTGTTTACTTCACTCAACAGTAATTTAACAACTAACATTACATTTCCACTAGTACAACGTAACGTGAATAATTTATAAAGGGTTTCGGTGGTTAGGCAATATGCGATTTCTGAAAGGCAAAAGCCAGATATCTTATTTATAATGCTATTTGTTGCATCGAAAGAATGGTATTAACACAGGTCATTTAGTTTATGAAGTGGATAAAAATTTCACATATTCAAGTAGTATAACCTTTTAGCTCATTTAAGTCGAATACTTTTGAAGTCCCTCAACACGTTCAGGATGTCATGTACGAATTCATTGAAAATATTTGATTGTTTCCTTATCCAATAGCGTACGCTAAACATATGTTTATGAATATAATTGCAATTAAACTTTTCCGTGTATAATAAACTTCTCCCATATCACTGTTGGTATTGATATCGTAACAAAAAACTCGCGCGCAATAAGTTTTACGTGCACTTTGTATTTTGTGTCAACTGGGAATTTCATATACTCTACTCTCTTTCTGTTCACCACTGTGGTGATATTTCTGCCACAACCTCATTCAACGTCGAAAAGTTCCAATACTCATGTTTTCAACACATTAACCTTAATATTCTGTAAAATTTTTAGTTTCACGAAAATACCTTGTTTTTTTACTTTTATTTATTCATGTATTAAACTTTAAGTGTAGTTTGTGTTTCGTATTGGTTAATCGTTTATTAAATATGGCTATGTGACCTTTTTGTCATCCAGGTTGCTTCACATTGTCTAACTGATCTCA